>JAVTVY010045093.1:0-21937 GCA_036873755.1 Hanleya hanleyi | reverse complement strand
TAATCTATGGGCCCACACTAAGCAGATTCCGGCGGCAAAAGTATATGACGGGGTCTGGGCGCTGACGTTGGCGTTGAACGCTACAGCTGCCTTGGTTCGGCCTGACAATTTATCGATGACAGAATACAAGAGTAACATCAGTGAGGTCATACGGCAAGAACTCGGAAATGTGAATTTTATGGGTACTACGGTAAGTGTAAGTTCCAGCCGGTGATCACTGGTCAGAACTTTCATATTCATATAATGTAGAATTTTCACTATAATACGGATTTCATGCGAATACATTTAATTAAGCATAAACAAATAAATGGTGAGTTTCCTGTAACGGCCGAGAACAAATCCAGGTACATGTAGGTAAGTAGTATAGAAAAGACGGTTAAAGGCCTATTTTGCCGGGGGAGATAACTCTTGCATCCGCCAGGGAGCGCTGTTTCCAGGTTAAAGTATAGGAAGCGCCCATGCACGCCTTTGACCTCTTGTGTCGCCAGGTGGCGGTCACGTGGAGGTCAAAAGTAGTTCCAGCGACCGTTGACCTCGAATTCTTCCGCGGTGATGTGGTCTGGTGGTGATGCGGTCTGCCTCCGCGGACAGAAAATAGTCCCATGTCAACCAAGTGACTTCCAATGTTAATGTATACGGGGAATGCCTAAAAAGAGTATGGGAATAGACGTTTTGGGACCTAGGTGGGTCCCTAGTGGACCGATTGGGTCGAGTGAGGTATCAATGTGAAGCAGTCGTGAAGGGGCATCCAGTCATGGGTGGGTGCTTGCAAAATTAGGATTTTTTCCCGAAACTATAAAAAGCGGAATACTGCATGGCTATGGGGTATAGTCCGATACGGTGTGGACGTTTTGAGGTCTAGGTGAGCCCCTAATGATCCTATGGTGTCGTATGAGGTCTTATTTTGAAGCTCTCGGTGGAGGAGCATCCGACTGGACTAATGGTTCGTCCGTTTTCAATAGTTCGCGCACAGCAGTCTGGCCGTAGTATAGAAAGCAGGCATTTTGGGGGTATGGGGAATAGACGTTTTGGGGACCTATTTGGGTCCCTAGTGGACCGATTGCCCTGGAGTGAGGTATCAATGTGAAGCAGTCGTGAAGGGGCATCCAGTCGTGGTGGGTGCATGAAATTAGGATTTTCTCCTGAAACTATAAAAAGCGGAACACGGACTTTACCCCTAAAATAGGAGAAAACCCCTATCACCTCTAGCCAAAAGGGCTAATATCGGTCCCCGGGCTTATCGGAGCCTGCCTATCGAGTCAATGGTGTGGGTGCATGTAAAATTAGGATTTTTTTCCGAAAATATAAAAAGCGGAACTCGGACTTTACCCCTACAATAGGGGTCTGTATTATACAATATAAGGAAAAATGCCTGTATGGGGTATGGGGATGGTCAATTTTTTTCGCGGGCTTTACTATGGCTTGTGGGGTCTCGTTTTTCTCGTCTCGCTGAGAAAAACACAATGGGAGGGGTACCGGAGCGAATCGGTGAAATTTTTGGGAAAAGTCATCGAGGTCTGTATATAGGCTCATACTGGCTATATGGGGGGAGAGGTGGTCAATTTTTTTGTGGGTGTTACTATGGGTTGTGGGGTCTCGTTTTTCTCGTCTCACCGAGAAAAACACAATGGGAGGGGTCCCGGAGCGAATCGGTGAAATTTTTGGGAAAAGTCACCGAGGTCTGTATATAGCTCCATGTAGTCCTATACTGGCTATATGGGGGTATAGGTTCAACCTGGGAAATTCACACACGTTCATTGTGATATGGGTTGTTTGGTTTTGTTTTTCACGTCTCGTCATTTAGAACATGATGGGAAGGGTCCCGGAGCGAATCGGTGAAATTTTTGGAAAAGTACCGGGTAGGGCTGTATATAGGCCTATAGGCTGGCTATATGGGGGATAGGTCCAACCTGGGAAATTCACACACGTTTATTGTGATATGGGTTGTTTGGTTTTGTTTTTCACGTCTCGTCATTTAGAACAAGATTGGAAGGGTCCCGGAGCGAATCGGTGAAATTTTTGGAAAAGTACCGGGTAGGGCTGTATATAGGCCTATAGGCTGGCTATATGGGGGATAGGTCCAACCTGGGAAATTCACACACGTTTATTGTGATATGGGTTGGTTGGATTTGTTTTTCACGTCTCGTCATTTAGAACACGATGGGAAGGGTTTCGAAACGAAACGGTGAAATTTTTGGAAAAAGTTCACTGACGCCTGGGGAAGCCCATAGGCCTATACTGCATGGCTATGGGGGTATAGGCCCATACTGGGTGGACGTTTTGGGGTCTAGGTGAGCCCCTAATGATCCTATGGTGTCGCGTGAGGTCTTATTTTGAAGCTCTCGTGGAGGAGCATCCGATTGGACTAATAGTTCGTCCGTTTTCAATATTCTGCGCATGCGCAGTCTGGCCGTAGTATAGAAAGCAGCCATTTGGGGGGTATGTGGGTGTGTGTTTGGGGTAGAGATGGACCGCTATAGGTCCGAATGGGTCGTGGAAGGTGTCAAAGTGAAGCTTGTGTGGGGTAGAGGCAGAATGGCGTGTTTTTAAGTGCAAGTCGCGTCAATCTGCGCATGCGCAGTTGGTTGTAATAAGTAAAGTGGTCATTTTGGGGCAGTGCAGGGAGGTATTTGATGTCGAGATGGACCATCCTTGGTCCGATTGTGTCGTGGCAGGTGTTATTTTGTAGCTCTCGGGGTGTAGACCCTGATTTGAAGGATGTTCGCGTCATCTGTGACGCCATCGGTAACGTCATCAGTACGAGTAGTAGCGAAAGTGGGCATTTTGGGGAAGTGCAGGAGGGTTTTTTGGGTAGAGAGGGGCCATCCTTGGTCCGAATGCGTCGTGGGAGGTGTCATGTTGTAGCTCTCGGGGTGTACATCCCGATTTGAGGGAAGTCACGCCATCTGTGACGTCATCAGTAGGAGTAGTAGCCAAAGTGGGCGTTTTGGGGCGTGTGTGAAGGTGTGTTTTGGGTAGAAAGGGAAGGAATAGTAGTATAAAAGCGCATTCCGAGCCCTATTGACCTTGCGGCGCTATGCGCAATGATTGTATGCGCGTGTGTGTGTGTGTGTGCGTGTGTGCGTGTGTGCGTATGTGTGTGTGTGTGCGTGTGTGCGTGTGTGTGTATGCTTGCGTGTGTGTGTGTTTATGCGTGTCTGTATACGCCTGTGTGCGTGTGTGTATGCGCGTGTGTGTATGCGTCTGTGTGTATGTGTGTGCGTGTATGCGTGCGTGTGTGTGTATGCATGTGTGCATGCGTCTGTGTGTGTGCATGCGTCTGTGTGTGTGTGTGTTTATGTGTGTACGTATACGTCTGTGTGTATGCGTGCTTGCGTGTACGCGTGTGTGTGTGTGTGTGTGCCTGTATGCAGGCGCACGCTCCTGTGGTGCACCCTGTACCCTATAGCCCGTAGGGCATAGGGTACGCCACCAAGCACAGAATACATGTACTCTGCGCATGTCCATGTATTCTGCGCATATTCATGCACATGTACTATGTGCCTGTACATGTAGTCTATTCATGTACATATACTGTCAACATACATGTTCCTTGTCCTTCTACATGTACTCTGTGCATGTCATTCTACATGTACTCTGTTCACAATCGGCTACAGAACAACAACAACAAGGATGACAGGTCAATCATTTTATTTTCCCCTCCAGTAAATTATACCCCAGCTGGGGGAGTCGCGTTGGGTATGTTTACAATTCAAGTAGCCTCTTGTCCAATCAGAGGCCGCCATTTGCATCTGTCATATTCGTTCCTGTCCGTTAGATGTATTATCGGCTGTTCTTGTCCAATCAGAAGTCGCCATTTCAGAAAGTTTCATCTTCGGCCATGTTCCCTCTGAACCGTTTGTTCTAATCGTCGTCAGGCAGGCCAGGATACCGTTGAGGCGTATTCTGAGTATTTATCACTGCATGGGTGAATACATTCACCCGATGGGAAGATTCCGTAATTTGGTCACAAAGAACGTAACATTGGTCACCCTCTCTACGACCCTTTGCAAGTTGGGGCGCTGTTCATAGGCCCATCCCAAGACATCCAATTGTTCCACTTAGTCCAGCATCATCTCTAGCGACGCCCGGTTAATGATGGTAAACGGTTGGTCAAATACCCGGATGTTACTGCTCGAGTAAAAGTATCGGACTTGATCTGTCTCCTTATGCTGCAGCACATAACCAAACGCCAGATTTAATTTGAAGGACGTAGCTTGGTCATTGAAGATGGCTTCCACGTAGCTGCGCAGACGGGCGAGGTTGGTCAGTCGGAAATTGTAGATATCTTGAATAGGGCGATGACGGTGGAAACAGTGCCGTATCATGGGCCAATGGCGCCGATAAATGTCACTCACTGGATGGGCGCCCTGTAAGAGATCGCTGGGAACATTCACCGCATCTTCCAGAAAATGTTCGATGTTGTCAGGCGTCTGACTGGGAACAGTAACGCTGGGGGCCGGCTGGATATCTAGGCTCTTCTGAACTGTGGGTATAGGCGGGCTCTCCGTGTTCGCATCACCAGTGCCATTCGTTTCCCCGGGCTCATCTTCACTAGGTCTGTCCCTCATGGGTGCCTCTCTAGTGGGAAGTTGTCGCTCATACCGTGGTGACGGACTATGAATCAAATGTTGGTGCTGTCTTAACTGACTGGGTCGTTTGAAGAGTTGACCACATTCATTACATTGTTCCGTCGCGCCCTCGTGAAGTGAGCGTTCATGGCGCAGTAAAGCATCTTCCCGATTAAATGACCGTGCACAGGTTATACAAGTATATCGTGCACCGTTGTGGATGGAGGACTCGTGTCGTCGCAAATCTTGTGGGCGAGTAAATGGCTTCTGGCAAGTTGTGCAAGATAACATATCGGCTGTGGATCTGCAAATGATGAATGGCGTAAAATTCTGGCTCTTATAGGCCAACATAGAAGTACCCGGATGTAGGCGCGGACGTCAGCGACAAGATCCCAGGTGTACAAGAACCCGGATGTACCCGGATGTAAAAGTGCCCGGATGTTCAATTCACTTCGCCCGCTGGAAAATTTCCTCTCTCCTCGTGCAAAGATCACGTACGGCCAAGGATACACCTTCAAGGCAGGTCAGGCATCGCTGGCGATGGTAGCGGAGATCTCCGGGCTCTCCCCTGGTTGAGCTATAACCCACACTGAAGAATTCATCTATCATTTCCATAGTTATGGGCGGGTATCTTTTGGTAACTCGTTTGGGGAGTCGAGTGGGAACCGTCTGCCTTGGAATTGGCTGGCTTTTCCATTTGATTGGGTCTGGTACAGGTTGTGAGAAATGTACATCTAACATGCGTGTTTCCGTATTTATAGTTAGAGGCAAGGTGACCGGCCTATCGATCAATCAGAAGCCATCATTTCAGAAAGTTCAATCTTCGTTCAGTGTAACCTAAACGTCTTCGGGCAATCCATGATACTGAAGCTCGAAGCTCTTACTTCTCTCATTCAACACTGAGATCAATCTCCATCGGCTCTTCAATACGCGGCGGCGAATCGACCTCCATGGGTTCTTCTATTCTCAGATGCATTCCCATAGAAACTGAAATATCCGGTCTCGAGAGTGGCGAGCGTGATCCGTGTATGACATTTCGGTGACGTCTCAATTGACTGGGATGCTTAAAGATTATATCACAATCCGCACATGTATGCATGGGTACTTCGTGGCGTGCACGTGTGTGACAACGCAAACTGTCCAGGCGATGAAAGCGCTTCGAGCAAGTTGTGCAAGAGAACATATCGGCTGTGGATCTGGAAATGATGAATGCCGTAAAACTTTCGGCTCTTATAGGCCAACATAGGAGTATCCGGATGTTCTACAGTCAGGGATGTACAAGAACCCGGATGTACCCGGATGTAAAAGTGCCCGGATGTTCACGAATGTACTACCATCCCGGACTTCTATCAGGCCCAGGTCCAGAAGCTCTCATGTCCTGCATGTTATTAGTCAGTCATATTGTGTGTGCGTGTGCGTGCATGCGCGTGTATGCGTGTGTGTGTGTTTGCGAGTGTGTGTACGCGTGTGTATGCATGTGTGTATGCGTGCGTGTGTATATGCGTCTGTGTATGCGTGTGTGTGCGTGTGCGTGGGTGTATGCATGTGTGTATGCATGTGTGTGTATGCGTGTGTGTGTGTGGGTGTGCGTGTGTGTGTATGCAGCATGTGTGTGTGTATACGTCTGTGGGTAGGTGTGTGTATGTCGCCGTGTGCCATGATACAGACAGATGAGAGGAACACCAGGGTACCAGGAACTGACCTTTGACCCCTACGCGCGCTAGCGCATATTGACCTTTGACCTCAGAAATTTGCATATCACGTGACAGAGGTCAAAGGTCATTGAGTGCACTTGGAGCTCAGAGCTCGGAAGTAACATTTGCATATGACCTCTGTGAGGTCACTTCCGCTGCCGTTCACGTGACCGGAACTGACCTTTGACCCCTGCACGCGCTAACAATACCGGATAAAAATTGCGCGCAGGGGTCAAAGGTCAGTTCCTGGTACCCTGGTGTTCCTCTCATCTGTCTGTATCATGGCACACGGCGACATATACACACCTACCCACAGACGTATACACACACATGCTGCACACACACACACGCACACACACACCCACACACACGCATACACACACATGCATACACACATGCATACACACACGCACACGCACACACACGCATACACAGACGCATATACACACGCACGCATACACACATGCATACACACACGCGTACACACACTCGCAAGCACACACACACATACACACAGACATACATACACATGCATACACACACACGCATACGCAGGCATACACACACGCACACATACACATACACACATACACAGAGACGCATACACACACACACATAGACTGATACACACACGCACACACACACGCGTAAAGACACTCGCAAGCACACACACATACACACACAGAGGCATACACACACATACACGCATACACGCACACACACACACGCCTACACACACGCAAGCACACGCACACGCACACAGACGCATACACACACATACCCGCACACACACGCACATGCACGCACACCCGCACACATACACACATGCATATACACACACACCTACACACACACACACATGTACACACACACGGACACATACACACAGACGCAGACACACAGATACACAGACACACACACGCATACACGCACATGCACGCACACGCACACACAATATGACTGACTATTCACATGCAGGACATGAGAGCTCCTGGACCTGGGCCTGATAGAAGTCCGGGATGGTAGTACCTTCGTGAACATTCGGGCACTTTTACATCCGGGACTTTTACATCCGGGTACATCCGGGTTCTTGTACATCCCTGATTGTAGAACATCCGGGTACTCCTATGTTGGCCTATAAGAGCCGAAAGTTTTACGGCATTCTTCATTTCCAGATCCACAGCCGATATGTTCTCTTGCACAACTTGCTCGAAGCGCTTTCATCGCCTGGACAGTTTGCGTTGTCACACACGTGCACGCTACGAAGTGCCCATGCATACATGTGCGGATTGTGATATAGTCTTTAAGCATCCCAGTCAATTGAGACGTCACCGAAATGTCATACACGGACTACGCTCGCCACTCTCGAGACCGGATATTTCAGTTTCTATGGGAATGCATCTGAGAATAGAAGAACCCATGGAGGTCGATTCGCCGCCGCGTATTGAAGAGCCGATGGAGATTGATCTCAGTGTTGAATGAGAGAAGTAAGAGCTTCGAGCTTCAGTATCATGGATTGCCCGAAGACGTTTAGGTTACACTGAACGAAGATTGAACTTTCTGAAATTACGTCTTCTGATTGGTCGATAGGCCGGTCACCTTGCCTCTAACAATAAATACGGAAACACGCATGTTAGATGTACATTTCTCACAACCCGTACCAGACCCAATCAAATGGAAAAGCCAGCCAATTCCAAGGCAGACGAGCAATCGTTGAAGATTGACGAAAAGGTGCCGGTTCCCACTCGACTCCCCAAACGAGTTACCAAAAGATACCCGCCCATAACTATGGAAATGATAGATGATTTCTTCAGTGTGGGTTATAGCTCAACCAGGGGAGAGCCCGGAGATCTCCGCTACCATCGCCAGCGATGCCTGACCTGCCTTGAAGGTGTATCGTTGGCCGGATGTGATCTTTGCGCGAGGAGAGAGGAAATTTTCCAGTGGGCGAAGTGAATTGAACATCCGAGCAATTTTACATCCGGGGACTTTTACATCCGGGTACATCCGGGTACATCCGGTTTCTTGTTCATCCGCAATCTTGTCGCTGACGTCCGCGCCTACATCCGGGTACTTCTATGTTGGCCTATAAGAGCCAGAATTTTACGCCATGCATCATTTCCAGATCCACAGCCGATATGTTATCTTGCACAACTTGCCAGAAGCCATTTACTCGCCCACAAGATTTGCGACGACACGAGTCCTCCATCCACAACGGTGCACGATATACTTGTATAACCTGCGCACGGTCATTTAATCGGTAAGATGCTTTACTGCGCCATGAACGCTCACTCCACGAGGGTGCGACCGAACAATGTAATGAATGTGGTCAACTCTTCAAACGACCCAGTCAGTTAAGACAGCACCAACATTTGATTCATAGTCCGTCACCACGGTATGAGCGACAACTTCCCACTAGAGAGGCACCCATGAGGGACAGACCTGGTGAAGATGAGCCCGGGGAGACGAATGTCACTGGTGATGCGAACACGGAGAGCCCGCTTATACCCACAGTTCAGGAGAGCCTAGATATCCAGCCGGCCCCCAGCGTTACTGTTCCCAGTCAGACGCCTGACAACATCGAACATTTTCTGGAAGATGCGGTGGATGTTCCCAGCGATCTCTTACAGGACGCCCATCCAGTGAGTGACATCTATCGGCGCCATTGGCCCATGATACGGCACTGTTTCCACCGTCATCGCCCTATTCAAGATATCTACAATTTCCGACTGACCAACCTCGCCCGTCTACGCAGCTACGTGGAAGCCATCTTCAATGACCAAGCTACGTCCTTCAAATTAAATCTGGCGTTTGGTTATGTGCTGCAGCATAAGGAGACAGATCAAGTCCGATACTTTTACTCGCGCAGTAACATCCGGGTATTTGACCAACCGTTTACCATCATTAACCGGGCGTCGCTAGAGATGATGCTGGACCAAGGATGGGCCTATGAACAGCGCCCCAACTTGCAATGGGTCGTAGAGAGGGTGACCAATGTTACGTTCTTTGTGACCAAATTACGGAATCGGTATCCTGGCCTGCCTGACGACGATTAGAACAAACGGTTCAGAGCGAACATGGCCGAAGATGAAACTTTCTGAAATGGCGACTTCTGATTGGACAAGAACAGCCGATAATACATCTAACGGACAGGAACGAATATGACAGATGCAAATTGCGGCCTCTGATTGGACAAGTGGCTACTTGAATTGTAAACATACCCAACGCGACCTCCCCAGCTTGGGTATAATGTACTGGAGGGGAAAATAAAATGATTGACCTGTCATCCTTGTTGTTGTTGTTCTGTCACCGGTTGTGAACAGAGTACATGTAGAATGACATGCACAGAGTACATGTAGAAGGACAAAGAACATGTATATTGACAGTATATGTACATGAACAGACTACATGTACAGGCACATAGTACATGTGCATGAATATGCGCAGAATACATGGACATGCGCAGAGTACATGTATTCTGTGCTTGGTGGCGTACCCTATGCCCTACGGGCTATAGGGTACAGGGTGCACCACAGGAGCGTGCGCCTGCAAACACACACACACACACACACACACCCACACGCACACACACCCGCGTACACACACGAAAGCACAGACACATACACACAGACGGATACACACACACGCGTACACGCAAGCACACAGACGCGCGCACACACACACACACGCATACACACACACATGCACACACACACACACGCACACACACATACACACACACGCA
Source organism: Hanleya hanleyi (assembly GCA_036873755.1). Lineage (NCBI taxonomy): Eukaryota > Metazoa > Mollusca > Polyplacophora > Lepidopleurida > Hanleyidae > Hanleya > Hanleya hanleyi. Next base: position 11,927 of record JAVTVY010045093.1, on the reverse strand, counting down.
TACACACACGCGCGCATACACTCATTGCGCATTGCGCCGCAAGGTCAATAGGGCTCGAAATGCGCTTTATACTACTAATCCATCCTACTACTCGTACTGATGACGTCACCAATGACGTCACAGATGCTGCGGACATCCCTCAAATCGTGGTCTGCACCACGAAAGCTACAAGATGACACCCCACACGATGCATTCGGACCAATAGTGGGCCATATGTCTACACCAAATACCTTCCTTCACTGCCCCAAAATGCACACTTTCGCTGCTACTCCTAATGAAGACGTCACCAATGACGTCACAGATGACTTGAAAATCCCTCATATCGGGGCCTGCACCACGAAAGCTACAAGATGACACCCGACACGACGCATATGGACCAATAGTGGTCCATTTCTACCCCAAACACCTTCCGTTACTTCCACAAAAGGTCCACTTTCGCTACTACTCGCACAGATGCTGTGGCAGCCTTCATATTGGGGTCTGCAGCACGAAAGCTACAAGATGAGCTACTACACGACGCATTCGAACCAAGGCTGGTCCCTCTCTACCCCAAACACACCCCACGCACTCCCAAAATGGTCACTTTCGCTACTACTCGTACCGATGGCGTCATCGATAACGTCACAGATTACATGGACATCCCTCATATCGGGACGTACACCCCGCGAGCTACAGGATGACACCTCCCACGACGCATTCGGACCAATAGTGGTCCATATCTACCCCAAATACCTTCCTTCACTGCCCCAAAATGGCCACTTTACTTACTACACCCAATTGCGCATGCGCAGGTTGATGCGACTTAAATAAATAAAAACGTAAACAATAAAAAACACGCCATTCTGACTCTACCCAACAATAGCTTCACTTTGACACCTCCCGTGACCCATTTGGACCAAGGATGGTTCATCTCTACCCAAAACCCACCCCCATGGACACCCCAAAATGACCACTTTACTTACTACAACCAACTGCGCATGGGCAGATTGACGCGACTTGCAAAAAAAACCCACCCAATTCTGACCCCACAAAAGCTTCACTTTGACACCTCCCACGACCCATTTGGACCAAAAGTGGTCCATCTCTACCCCAAACACACCCTCACGCATCCCCAAAATGCCTACTTTCTATAATACGGCCAGACTGCGCATGCGCAGAATATTGAGAACAGACGATACATTAGTCCAGTCGGATGCTCCTCCACGAGAGCTTCAACATAAGACCTCATACGACACCATAGGACAATTAGGGTCTCACCTAGACCCCAAAACGTCTATTTCCATACGCTTTCCCCACAATTCCCTGTCTGCGCATGCGCAGAATGTTGAAAACGGACGACAAACTAGTCCAGGCAGATGCTCCTTCGCGAATGCTTCTCAACGATACCTCGCTCGACTCAATCGGCCCAATAGTGACCCACCTAGACCCCAAAACATCTATTTCCATACGCTTTTCTCACAATTCCCTGTCTGCGCATGCGCAGAATGTTGACAACGGCCAGCACATTACTCCAGGCGGATGCCCCCTCACGTATGCTACACATTAATACATCACTCGATTCCATCGGACCATTAGTGTTCCACCTAGACCCCAAAACGTTCCTTCCAATGCACTTTTCCCACAATTCCCTGTCTGCGCATGCGCAGAATGTCGAAAACGGCCGAAACGCTAGTCCAGGCGTATGCCCCCTCACGTATGCTACACATTGATACCTCACTCGACTCCATCGGACCACTAGTGTTCCACCTAGACCCCAAAACGTTCCTTCCAATGCACTTTTCCCACAATTCCCTGTCTGCGCATGCGCCAAATGTCGAAAACGGCCGACACGCTAGTCCAGGCGTGTGCCCCCTCACATATGCTTCACATTGATACCTCACTCGACCCAATCGGCCCACTAGGGGCTCACCTAGACCCCAAAACGTCTATTTCCATACCCTTTTCCCACAATTCCCTGTCTGCGCATGCGCGGAATGTTGACAACGGCCGAGACACTAGTCTAGGCGGCTGCCCCCTCACACATGCTTCACATTGATACCTCATACGACTCCATCGGCCCATTAGTGGCTCACCTAGATCCCATAACGTCTATTTCCATACACTTTGTCTACTGCGTATGCGCAGGATGACGACATTCCAATCCCACACCCCGCCCATCGGATCTCCCCTCACATATGCTTCACATTGGTACCTCTCTCGACCCAATCGGACCACTAGTGGCCCACCTCGACCGCAAAACGTCTATTTCCATACCCTTTGTCTACCGCGCATGCGCAGAATGACGATATTTCAACCCCACACCCAGCCCATCAGATGCTCCCTCGCATATGCTTCACATTGATACCTCACTCGACCCAATCGGTTCACTAGGGACCCACCTCGGTCCCAAAACGTCTATTCCCATACTCTTTTTATGCATTCCCCGTATACATTAACATTGGAAGTCAACCCACGGGACTATTTTCTGTCCGCGGAGGCTTTCTCCCGCGACCGCATCACCACCAGACCGCGTCACCGCGGAAGAATACAAGGTCAAAGGTCGCCGGAACTATAGCGGCCTTTCGGCCCAGAGGACAAAGGCCGTGAATGGCCGCTTTCTATACTTTAACCTGCATTTTTTGCATGCAAGAGTTACCTCCCTGGAAAATGTGACTTTAAATCACGGCTGTATACTACTCATACAAGCATGAACACCATCACGTCATTGACGGCCATTTTCCAAACTTCATTGGCTGCTCTGATGACTTGGTCGTTTCAAAACTGTTGAATATGATACACTTGATTATTTCCGTCAACATTAGTCCATTTAATCCATTTTCAGACAAGAAAAATGTCAAATCTGAGATGAAAAGCACCACAAACGCATATTTCTGAGGATCTTTCATGGTCGCCATTCTGAACTTACCCATGATCCTTTGGTAAAATGGTCGCCATGACCTACATAGGACAAATCTGCGATGGCCCTTTATCCACAAATGTTGATATATTCCTGATCTAACTCTGTGCCAAGTTCCATGCGTTTACCATTAAACGCACATTTCATCCGTATAATTCACATATCTGCTGTACTATAATGTTCCGTGAAATACAGTTTATTTATAAAATTATAGTTTGAGACTTTATCCAGGAATCGCAAAGCACGATTAGGTAGACAGATGACTCAGAGTGGAACCATCGAGAGCAAGCGAGTACCCCAAGATGTGCACTATCGATTGTATGTCAGTAGTATACAATGAGTAAAACGGAAGGCTAGCGCGTCACTGCGCATGCGCGAAGTGAATTTTTGGGTTGCCATAGGGGGGGTTCGCATACGTGAGTTAATTTTTTTTTAATGTGAGTGGGTGGGTTTAAAATGGCGGCCGTTTGACGTCCGCCATTTTGAACCCACCCACTCACTCGGTTGCACTGATTGACCTGGGATGTGAGTGGGTGGGTTTAAAATGGCGGACTTTCTTTGTCCGCCATTTTGAACCCACCCACTCACGGGGGTGATTGAGTGCTATGTGAGTGGGTGGGTTTAAAATGGCGGCCGTTTGACGTCCGCCATTTTGAACCCACCCACTCACTCGGTTGCACTGATTGACCTGGGATGTGAGTGGGTGGGTTTAAAATGGCGGACTTTCTGGATTGTGACCTGGGACTATGGGATGCATGTACTGACTTGGTTCTGGGTATTTGTCATCACGGGGAGGTCACGTGATCAGTTCAAGGTCATATCCATTTTTTATCGATATGTCAACCCCACACCCAGTCCATTAGATGCTCCTTCACCTAAGCTTCACTTTGATACCTCACTCGACCTGTGGTGTGAGTGAGTGCAAGAATGTATTCATCCGCGGTGATGCAGTCATGTCTGGCGGTGATTCGGTCTCGGGAAAAAGCTTCCTTGCCCAATGCCTACGGACTTTACCGAAGATACACGGACTTTAACGAAAAGACACGGACGTACACGAAAAGACGCGAAGGTGAACGCCATTGTGGGAAACCTCCCACAGACAGGTCAGTACATGCATTTCTATGTTGTTCACGCATAATAAAAGGATTGATCTGTAATCTGTGTTGTTGTTGTTGTTGTTGTTGCTCCCTTTTTTGGACTAACCCATCAGAATAGTACGTATCACGGACTATACCCGTAGAGCTACATCTGGTCTATAAAACATGTCCCTCTGGATCCCACACCTACATTTCTACAGAGCCATGGCGGAGATCAAGCCCCATGCGACTCGCATTTTACAGTATGCCACCGTGGTGAATTCATTCACGGGTTACCGAGCAGTGGTCCGGTCCATGTTTGCAGATGGCGACGACAACGAGGGACGACGCCAGATCCCGAACGAGTTCACGGAAGCGGTCCTCCACAGAGTGCACTCGATGGACAGGCGTGCCATCACTCACCACTACTGGACTATGACAGCCATCCTTGATGCTCGCGCTATGGACCAGGAGCGCTCACGCCGGAACCAGCGCCGGCTGGTTGGCCTCATACTAGTCTGTGCTCTATTCACCCTGGCGCTGTGGTATTGACACTATAAATACGAGGGATGAGACAGAGTGTGTGTCATTCTCCCTTCGACATTTAGAGGAAGCATGTCATCACTCCAAGCCATCCTGACGCTTACACCCAATGTGAAGTTATACGTGTATGATGCTAAAGTGACCCTGGTCGAAGATTGTGGAAATATTTGCTTTGAGCACGCTGAGACTCTATCGGATAGGGTGACACTAGAGCGTGATGGCTGGACTAAGTTTCAACGGGTGTTGAGCGGAGAGTTAGACGGACACCTGATCCACCTGGACAAGGCCAACTACGTATACCATACTGCGCTCTACCCACGGGTGGGACGCTACCAAGAGCCGGCTCGAAGTTTCCTCCTAACTCCCTCTCTGTGGTCAGCCTTGGAGAAAATAGGCCCTCTGGTGGACCAGTTATTTATACCCGACGATCGATCACCCCACCAATTGGCATGGGCTCGTGCTATCGAACACGCACTAGATGAACCTAATGAAAAAAAAGCGGATGGAGAAAATACTATATGTATAGAATGCGCAGAGGCTGGAATGACAGTGTCACCTGATGAAGCCACCCACACACACATGACGGGCCAGAACGATGAAGAAGAAGAAAAAATCCGTGATGAAGCCGCGGGGCCAATGGCTGAACCCCATGAACAACTACATGAACCCGACGACGATGCCATTGATTACCCCGCTAGACTCAGTCAGCCCAATGACATGACCACCTGATCCTTTGATCTCACGGGGTTCTCCCTATAAATACGAGAGACAGTGAAATCTGGTACCATTCACGTACTGACCATGACGGAGCATATAGTACTGGCGTATTTCAGCTTGACCCCCGAGGTTTTCCTGCACGTGTATGCGGATAAGGTCGATATCATGGAGGAGGTGGTGGGAGACACGGACCCTACACAACCGTGCCCGGCTCACATTCGTCTGTCCCAGGAGGGCTGGACCAAATTCAAACGGGTGTTGTCTGGTGAACTGGACGGCGACCTCATCCACTTGTGTCACGATGTGTACATCCGACGCGGCCCTTTCTTTGCTCAATTGGCTCGGCTAGATGGAGGTACAGTGCATTTTACCCTTCACCCTGATCTATGGTCTGCATTGGAAGATGCCGTGGTGGATGTGGATGAAGTGCTTATCAAGCGGTCATCAGACGAGTTGGACTGGTCATTGACCATGGCCACTGTGGAAGTCCACGAAGAAAATCAGAAAGAAACTCCGGCCCAAGATATACCCGTTATAAATAAACGATAGAGCCAGGGTCCATCATCATTTTGTCACCATGAAGCGCTGGGAGAAGGTGTTGGATAACTTATACTACAGTCCCGACAGTCCGGCAGCCTATAGTGCATTGTCGGCTCTCTATCGAGCGGCCAAACCCCAGGGGGTACAACGTGCCCAAGTCCGAGATTGGTTAAGAAGACAAGACACCTATACCTTACATCGATCTGTCCGTCGCCATTTTCTACGGAACCGGGTCATCGTGGGAGGAATAGATGCCCAGTGGCAAGCGGATTTGGTGGATATGAGCGCCTTTGCCAAACACAACGATGAGAATCGGTATATCTTGACGTGCATCGATATCCTATCCAAGTATGCGTGGGTGGTACCCATCCGGACGAAAACGGGGGCAAATCTCATAGCGGCGTTCAAAGACATCTTCAAGACCGGGCGCAAACCTTTGTATTTGCAAACCGACGAAGGCACGGAATTCCTCAACAGACCGTTCCAAGCCTTTCTCAAGAAACAGAAGGTGTTTTTCTTCCATACGTACAACGAGACCAAGGCTTCCGTGGTGGAGAGGTTCAACAGGACATTCAAAGGCCGCATGTATAAATATTTCACCTATAAGAATACAAGGCGGTACATCGATGTTCTCCCGAAACTGGTGAGGGGTTACAATCGAGCCTATCATCGAAGTATAGAGAGAGCCCCCATTACCGTGACCCAACGCAATGAAGCCCAAGTCCGGCGTGTCTTGTACTCCAGGCCATCGCAGCGAACGACGAAGGCGGTGTACAAGGTCGGGGACCCTGTACGGATCAGTAAAGTCAAGGGCAAGTTCGAGAAAAGTTACTTGCCCAACTGGAGCGATGAGCACTTCCTGATTAAACGGCGCCTACCCCGACAGCGGCGAGTCTATGAACTGGAAGATCTCCAAGGGGAAACGTTGCTGGGGACGTTTTACGACACGGAATTACAGCCTGTTGTAAAAACACAGCAAGACTACTACACGGTGGAGCAGATTTTGAAAACGGAACGTCGACGTGGCAAACTGTTTCATTTCGTAAAATGGCAAGGCTGGCCCAGTTCCTTCAATTCCTGGGTCGCGGCCAACCAGGTGAAACGACTATAAAACCAGACACCACTGCCGTCCTCCTTCATTCCACATCCGACCACAGTGCTATGGACCAACAGCAGCTGCCTCTGAAGACAGCGTCTCGCAAAACGCGCAAAGCGCAAGTGGTCTTTGGGGTGCTATTGCTAACCCTGCTGAGTGTGTTGTACGGAGGTGTGTTTTACGACGTAGCCTATGTCAGCACGTTACTTAACCAACTGAGAACACCAGGCACCAGCGAAACGGGTCTACAGAGAGCACCAGTCGTATCGAGCCCAGTCACCACCACCACCACCACACCCCGCGTACAAGCCACGTCGAGCTCTACACCTACACCAAGTACACCTACTACGTCTCAAGACCCACCGGATTTCATCCCTCACAGTGAACCGACCACCCACGTTGTACCCACCCCCAGCACCATCTCTGAACGTGAACAGACAACGACGACCGACGTTGTACCCACCACCACTCCAGTTCACTCGTACGAAATTTACAAGAGCGTGTTACCACGACAACGGATACACCTCAAACCATGGACCCTCGGTGGCAGCATCCCTTCACCTGCGTCATCGCAGGACCGACGGGCTCCGGCAAAACGCACTTCGTCAGGAAGCTCCTTCAACACGCCGACAGCATGATCACTCCACCCATTGCCCGAGTCGTGTGGTGTTACGGAGAATGGCAGGAAGCGTATGCAGCAATGCCCCACATCACGTTCGTGGAAGGCCTACCCAACCTGGCCGATTTGGAACCCGACACCTTGGTGGTTCTGGATGATCTCATGGCGGAGACGGATGCACGGGTCACCCAACTCTTTACCAAAGGCAGCCATCATCGACGGCTCAGCATCATCTACATTGTGCAGAATCTGTTCAGTAAAAACAAAGAACATCGGAATATCAGCTTAAATGCCCACTACCTGGTGGTCTTCAAAAACCCGAGAGATACCACTCAACTGCTGCACCTGGCGAGACAGATGTTTCCCGGCCGCACACCGTTTGCGTTGGAAGCCTTCAAAGATGCCACAACCCCTCAGCACGGGTATATGCTCTTCGACCTCAAGCAAGCCACTCCCGACCACCTTCGACTACGGACCGGCATCTTTCCCGGAGAGACCCACCACGTGTACATGCAAAAATAATGTAAACACACCCACAGTGGCGCCTCCAGCTGGGGTCTGTGTGTTTGATGATGGGGAATAATAAAAAGAATGAATACCACAGCAGGGTTGACTTTGTCTGTGAGGTGGATAAAAAGGGCAGCGTTGTGGGTTCTAGCATTAGTTGTACAGGATGTCTGCGCGAGTACGGAAGCACGCTCCCACGCTCCGTGTATTGAAGACGGCCCCACCCGAGTTAGTCCGAACCATTGTACGCGGTGCGGACCCTGACCTTGTACGCTGTCTGTGCGAGATCGGGTACAACCTGTTAAAAGGCAACGTACCACTGACTCCGGCTCAGAAGACCAAGTTGGCCAAGCATAAGACAGGTCTCCGAACCCTAGTCCACAAGCGGGTCCCTCAAACACAAAAGAAAAAGGTGTTACAGAAAGGCGGCTTTCTCGGGGCCATCTTAGCACCGTTGGCCGCTTCCGTGTTGGGTCCAGTATTGGGTGGACTCTTCGGCCGACAATGAACCACACGAAAAAAATGGTCCTCGTCGAACCACGGTTCCTGCAAAACCTCCAATCACCCTACCCTGTCCCACCTACGGTGAAGACCATAAACAGCCTCGATGGAGAGATGCAACAGATCTTACAGAGACCGGGGTTAAGCGACAGTGAGAAAGTACAACGGTACAATGAGACGCTTCAACGGTACATGACGTTCATGGACCAATACAAAACCCTGTCTACCCCAGCAACAGCACCACCACCACCACCACCACCACCACCACGTGACAGACCGCTGACCTCAGCACCGCTCCAACAGCCGGGTCAGGTAGCCTCCACAGCCCCACAGTGGGTGGAAGACGAAGTGCTGAAGAGTGTACCTGCCTCGTTCAAGAAACAAGCTGGCCTGGTATTACAACGGATGAAACAGAATCCTAACATGACTTGGAATGATAAAGGCGAACTCCTGGTACAGAATCAGGTGGTCCCCGGCACCCACATGACGGATTTAGTGAATGATCTGATGCGTCAACGCAGATCGCACACCGATCCTCGAGGATGGGAGGTCTTCGCTCAAGGCTTGAAAGACATGCATGTACCACAGGAATTGGTGGGGAACCCCCACCGCTGGGACTTTATGCAGCAAACTCAGCAATCACCGAGTGGCCCACTACCTTCTTGGGAAGCCGAATGGGAACCGGAGTCACCCCCAAAACACCACCACAACGGGCACTTTCTTTTCGCGCCTATAAAAAAACACCCTTGATCAAGACACCCCACATCTCCAGAGCCGTGACACGTAGCACGTCACCGCGACGAACACGACGCCGCACACAACCGCCCAAGGCCTGGAAGACCTATTAAAACCAACAGCAGCAGCAGGACAGCTCAGTCGCCATGTTTTACCTGACCCTACCCAGTAACAGTTCGCTGGATGTGTTTCCTGACAACACCGTGGCCAAGTACGTCACCCAGTTACCGCAACCGTTACATTTACCTGGCCGGTGGGAATGTGCCCTCGTGGATGTCCAATACCCTTACTCGTGGTACAACGTGCGAGCCAATGAAGTGTGGTACGAGGTCACCTACGAAGGCAAAAACACCCGGCTCACCCTGCCCGAAGGCCAATACGATACCCCCAAAGAGTTCATGGGTGGGCTGTCAAGACTGATGCATGATAAGGCGCTACGGGGGGTGACGGATAGTGCAACACGCCTGATAGCCTTGCGCTTCAAGAGAAACGTGTTCTTCGATGTCAACGTACACAACGACAAGGCACAGCTTACCGTCACCGATACCGTGAATGTGAAACTCAGTCCTACACTACAGCAAATGCTGGGTTTCGATCTACAGACGTTCGCTGGTCCCAACCAACACCATGGCGAGATGCCGATGGATATGAAGTCGGGTATGTACGGACTCTACGTCTACTCGGACGTGGTGGACAACCACATCGTGGGCGATATCAACACACCTCTGTTACGGGTGGTCCCCATTAAAAAGACGTATGGCGATCAAGTCACCCACAGTTTCAACCATATCATGTACCTGCCCGTACGACATACCGACATCAACACGATCACGGTGGATATAAGAGATGACACGGGACGAGCGGTGGCATTCGAACGAGGAAAAGTGGTGCTGACACTTCATTTTCGACAAGCACGTGCTCCCCACTTTGCATAATGAAAGTACCTTACGAGTGCGATGCACGCAGCTATGCCGACTATTATGCCCAACAGGCCGGGGGTGGCTTTCCGGTCTTTAGCGGTGCACGCATGCAACGAGGACATGGACTGGGGAACATACTCGGCAGCATTGTGAAAACGTTCCTGCCCTTGGTGACGCGTGGGGTGAAAGCAATCGGCAAACAAGCGGTACGCAGTGGACTGCAAGTGGCCGGTGATGTTTTGGGGGGTACGGCACCCCGACAAGCCTTGAAACGACGGGCCAAAGAAGCGGGAGGCGTCTTGGTGGCCAAAGCACAACGCACCGTAGGGAATAAAAGAGCTGCCCCACCGAGATCACGCACCAGTCGACGACCGACCCAGCGACGACGCACATCCAAGAAGACCCGGGATATCTTTTCTTAAAACATGGCCTTAATCCACGCCGAGTCCTGCCCCTCCACCAACAGTGAATTTGATTTGTGGACCGTGCCGCCCACACAAACCAGTGTCGAACAAGGATTATGGGTGGAGCATCTCCCGCTCTCCAGCATCAACGAAACCGGGCCCATCGAGTTCACCATCAGTAATGCGGATACGGCCTATGTGGATTTAGCCCATACATACTTGTATGTGAAGCCAAGGTGGTCAATGGAGCTGACACCAGAATCGCTGACCAAGCAACGGTGGGCCCGACGAATCTCTGGCTGCACTCGATGTTTCAGCAGGTGGATATTTTTCTCAGCGACAAACTCATCAGTGACTCCACCAACACGTACCCCTATCGAGCCTACATCGAGACACTGTTGTCGTATGGCCGAGAGGCTAAAAAATCTCAGCTGACAACCGCTTTATTCTACAGGGACACGGCCGAGCACATGGACACGGCGGACAATGGGGGATATAACAAACGGAAGGCTTTCACTGCGAACAGTGCCTCGGTGGATATGATGGGTCGACTGCATGCAGACATGTTCATGCAAGACCGGTACCTCTTGAACAAGATCCCCATCAAAATCCGACTGATACGGGCGCCTCCCACCTTCGCCTTGATGGCCACTAACGTAGAGGGGCATGTAGCGGACTATAAGATTGTCATCCAAGACGCAGTCCTGTATGTCCGAAAAGTGAAACCGAATCCAGCCGTTCAATTGGGACACATGAAAGCCTTGGAAACAAAACCAGCCCAGTACCCTATCCGACGTGTGCAAACCAAAGTGTTCTCTGTGCCTGCTGGAAATATGGGCGCCAACAAAGAAAACCTGTTCCTGGGGGAACTACCCAAGCGATTGATCCTGGCCTGTGTAGAAAATACCAGTTTCAGCGGAGCCTACCCAGAGAATCCGTTTGACTTTAAACATTTCGGCATCAATTTTGTGGCCCTGCATGTGGATGGACAACAGGTGCCAGCCACGGCCTTAACCCCGAACTTTGGGCGGAGGAATTTCATTCGAGCCTATCAGAGCCTGTTTACAGCCACCGGTCAAATCAACCAGGACGAAGGGAATATGATCAGTCGGGAGGACTACGCGAACGGATATACGTTGTTCTGTTTCGATCTGACCCCCACCTTAGAGAACGACCATCAGCTGGCCCTGGCCAAGCAAGGCAACTTACGGTTGGAAATCCACTTTGCACGAGCCCTGGCGACCACCGTCAATGCGATCTGCTACGCCGAGTTTGACAACATCATTCAAGTGGACAAGGCGCGCAACATCCTGTGTGACTTCTCCACCTAACATGGATACAGACCAGATAACCACCATGCTGGAGAATGACCC
>JAVTVY010045092.1:0-21363 GCA_036873755.1 Hanleya hanleyi | reverse complement strand
CTACCCACCAGGGCAAACCCATCGACGGGGAGTCGACGATCTCCTATCCGCTTCTCTGTGGCGTTGGTTTGGTGTCGTATATAAATTGCCCGTCGATAGGCTTCCTAATCCAACCACTGATCAGCCAGATGCTTGTAGGGTGTACGTTGCGGTGTAAAATGCCCACCTTCCGCCAACCAACGTGTATAATGGCCACTGGGCATAGGTTGGGCCAACGACCACAGGTACAAGGCATTCGCATCGAAACCGATGATCTTAGCACAGGGTTTTCCACTGGGGAGAGTAGTGACGTGCTTCTCGTGATAACGGTGAAAAATAAGACTCGGTCCGCCGACAATGTTCTGCTTTAGACAATCATGCATGTCTGCATCTTTTTGCTGTATCAGCGAGAAGTACGTAGCACACTCTTGAAAAAGATGGCGAAGCGCTAGACCCGGTAAACTCAAGCACTCCTGGAAGATGTCGACGTGCATTTGGCGACGAAAGAGTTGCACCATTTTCTCGGCCGCTTCCAGGAAAGGAACCACATCTAGGTTATTATACCATATCAGGAAATCTCGCAAGGTCTGCATATGTTGATCGTTCCATACCTGCTGTAGTTTCCGGTACGTGTCTTCGGGACATTCCACTTGCTTCAAATCATCAAAGAAGGCGTCCCGGGGTGGCAACTGTGTTTCCTGCAAACGGTCGAGCGTGGATATATACGTGTAAGGGAATCTCCCTTTGGTTTGTGCACAGTTATACGCCTTGACCCACTGATCATAGCTACAATTAGGAGCTAAGTAGTTCTGTACATCCAGGAAATGCAGTGATGTGGTAGTCAGGGCCATATGATTATTGATCTTCTTGATGACGGACTTCATGGTATTGGCCTGGGCCAAGTAGGGGTAAAGAAATTCCTTCACCATGTTCAAATCATAGCGTCCCGAATTGAAACCTAGCACCGGTAACTGGCCTAGATATTGTAGGAAGCGCACTTTCAATTTCTCCGCATACGGTTTCGGTAAAGGCACATCCTGCGACTGCAGGGGCTGCGTCTCGGGCTCCGACTCCGACTCCGACTCCGACTCCGACTCTTCATCGTCACTAAACGCTACACCCGGTATAGGAATTCGATCGTCCAGTTGGTCCAGTACGTCCTGGAACTTGGACACCAATAGTTCTGTACTAGCCGCACTAACTTCCTCTAAATACTCCATCATGCGGGTGATCAACTCATGGGAATCCCCCGTGGACACGAAACATACCGGTGCAGCGTCATAGCCAGGTACGTTGCTGGAAATACTGACACTCAGAGGAATATGGCGCTGCGTCCACTGCGTTTTCGCTGAAAACATGTCCATGGGCTCCAACAGGGCCTCAAAATCGTAACACGCCCGGTAGGGAAAACAACGATCCACCTCCGGTATGATCACACCCTCATCGGCCAGTTCCTGGAAAATAGTAGGCGCATTATGATACACACCACCCGGATATACTCGCTTGACACTGTTGTCACAGATTTTCTCGCGGCGATGTAAGTTGGTGGAACGGTGAAACACCCGATGGCATTGGGTACAACTGAAAGACTGAGCGTACTGGCTCATATTGTAGATCAGCGAAAAATGACTCACGCCATTGTCGTCGAACACATTGACTTTCATTGTAGCAGCATACCGTTCTGTTGAACGACGAACCAATTCAGCCACAAATGTATCCTCCTCGCATCGTAATCGGTATACAAAGATATTGATGTTGAACAGTGTTTCCACGTCATCCAAATTCTTGAACGGAACTCCACGGAAGTGCCGCTTATCCAAGTGTTGCTGCTGTAAATACTGTTCCCAATAGTCATTGGCCACTCTGTCACAACGTTTGGGGTTACACTCGTCCAGATGCACGGCCAAACACCGAAACAGACATTTCCGGTCTTTGTAGGGCCCCTGTTGCCTTCCTGTTAATGCATACAGGCCGGGTCGATGAAGCAACCACGGGGGTAGTAGTACAGGAGCACCGATAGGATGATTTCTCATTTTCGTGACGAAAAATGTGACGTTGGTCACCATTTCCACAAGCCATTGTGTATTGGGGCGTTGCAACCGGGCCCATTCCAATGGATCCAACGTAGTCAATTGGTCGATGAGTGGCTCCAGAGAAATCGCATCCGTCACCGTGAACGGCTGATCAAACACATAGGTATTATTGCTGGGATAATAATACCGCAGCTGGTCCGTCTCCTTGTGCCGTAAAATGTACCCGAATGTGATATTCAACTTGAACGCTGTCACCTGATCTGTGAAAATGTTCTCGGCATAGGTAGACAAATACGTGAGGTCCTGCAGTCGATAGTTATACAAGTCCAATAGACGACGGTCACGGTGAAAACAATGGCGTATGGTAGCCCAGTGACGTCGATAAATGTCCCTGACACGCTCGTCTTCAGGCAAGACTTCAACCGGAGGTGCTGCTGGGTCCCAGGGAAAATCTTCTCCACGTCTCATGCTTTCGTGTCATACAAGCGGGTAGGCAAGCAGGCAGGCAGGCAAGCAGGCAGGCAGGCAGGCTGGTGACGTGAGTCAGGTAGGTAGTGCAATGAATACTTCCCCTCCCCTAAAAATCGCCTCCTTTTATACGTTTTTCTACAAGCCGCCATCTTAAACCCACCACCCACCCATCCACCACAGCCGCCATCTTAAACCCACCACCCACCCACCCACCACCACAGCCGCCATCTTAAACCCACCACCCACCATCCACCACCACAGCCGCCATCTTAAACCCACCACCCACCCACCACCACCACAGCCGCCATCTTTAAACCCACCACCCACCCACCACCACAGCCGCCATCTTAAACCCACCACCCACCCACCACCACAGCCGCCATCTTAAACCCACCACCCACCCACCACCACAGCCGCCATCTTAAACCCACCACCCACCACCACCACAGCCGCCATCTTAAACCCACCACCCACCCACCACCACAGCCGCCATCTTAAACCCACCACCCACCACCCACCACCACAGCCGCCATCTTAAACCCACCACCCACCACCCACCACCACAGCCGCCATCTTAAACCCACCACCCACCACCCACCACCACACATGACCCCATGTGACACAATACTCGCTTCTGATTGGCTGTCGCGTGACGTCACAGAGGTCATATGCAAATTTCTGAGGTCAAACGTCCTCCATTTACTCTTACATTACTACTTTTATGTCTAAATAAGATGTGTCATTAGGGCTTTCTGTAGTATCCTTCAAATCCGATGAAGGTGGATATATATCCTTCACTGTGCAATAAATATATATCCTTTACTGCGTTTAAGACCAACCCGCGTCTTTTCGAATGTTCTTGACCTACTACACAAGTCCGTTTTTTCAGACAATGCTACCTAGTCAACTGAAGAAAATGCTTACACATACAATTGAAAGAGACCACCTCCATAGTAACAATGTAAATTCTGGATACACTCTTTTTCCAATCTTACTCAGACACATCCATTCGTCCGATAAAATGCAACTGATGTGGGGTGGAGAAGTATTTGTCTGGTACAAGTATTCTACCGTCTTTTAAGTGAGATTTATATCCGAAAACCGCAGAATCGGGTATAAATCCCACTTAAAACACAGTAGAATATCGGCGTGGGCGTAAATAGTACATGCAGTCTGGGGAGTACCATTTAGCGCAAATTTTGTCCGCAGAGTTCAATTTACACCAATGTGACACCTGTCATCGCAGAAAATACGGAGAGAAGAGATTATTTGCGCTCATGCAATGGTAATCTCCAGACTCCATGTACTATTTACGCCCACTGGAACGAACAATGCCGATATTCTATCGTCTTTTAAGTGGGATTTATACCTGAAAACCCGATTAATCAAATTTCCCACCCCTTGTCAGTCTTTTAATTTCTTCCCATCCGCTTGTCAATCTCGATACGAGGAAGATATATTGAAAGAAGAAAAATGAAAAAGAAATAATAATAATTTCATATTTATTTTGTACGTAATTTTAGTAAATGGAAATGTCAATCGGGTTTAACCCAGTTAAGCATAAGAACCCCAAATACAGAGTCAAATTGATCTACAAGTGTCAAACAATACAACCGAGGTGATATTAGCCCAATATAAAGTCAAATTCAGCTGAAAATCAAAGAATATGAAATGAAAAATTAATATTGATAATGATTTGGTTAATATTCTCATCTATAGGTACTACACGGGAAAAATAGTGGCCCAGTACTATTGTTTGAGAACTGTAGATCAGTTTGACGCTGAATTTGGGGTTCTTATACCTAACCCGATGGACATTCCCATTCACTAAACTGACGTACAAAATAAATGTAAATATGAAATTATTATTATTTTTTTTTTTTTTCTCTCATTTTTTTGTTCAAAGACTGACAAGGGGTGGGACAATTTGACTTCAGATTTTCGGGTATAAATATCCCTTAATGACAATGAAAACAGAGTTCATGAATTGCCAGCATATTCGCTAAACAAAGACTACGGGATAAATTAATTTATCGTTACAACTGCGCCGGTCTCGAACGAACAGTGTATTTTTTTCGAGCTCATTTCAGAATGACATCAGCATGAAATCATATCAACTCAACAAAAGTTTACCGATGCACCGCAAAATATTCATTCCAGTTTTAAAGTTTTCGGGTAGATACGAGTGTGTGGGGCGCGGAAATTCATGGACGATGAATGTCGGCTCTGACGCTTGATATTTAAACCAAAGTATATATACCTTCCATCAATCGATCCGTTAGTTACCAGCAAATGTGGATATAAGCAGGTTAGTGCGATCCCGCTCTCTAAAATGGAGGTAAAAAAAGTTTTTGCTTCATAACTTTTGATTCCTACTTAACCAATGCATCAAAATTTCAGGCGCATTAATTTATCTATTGTTTGATGTCATAATATTAATTTGCCATGTGAAGAACCAGCCAATGTTGTTTGAACAGCGCAAAGGATGTTTGGCCTATTATACAAATTAGATAAATGACAATTTACTTTTTTACTACCATTTAATGCGCATAGATATGTCTGTATGCGCCTCAAGAGGATTTTGCTGAGTTCATTATGTGAACTGATTTATTGAGCGAAAACGACCCTTTTTACCTCCATTTTGGAGAGCGGGATTCCCCTAACCTGATAAATAGATTGTGCCATTATTTCTAAGAACTCTGGCGTTGAATGTATGTGGATATTAAAAAACTCAAAATGTCTTACGGAAGAACTTGATGCTAAAGGTCACATACCGTACAGACATGTATCCACATGGGATTTCTCGACTCTCTATACTACAATCCCTCATCAGGACCTTATTGACCGTCTAAGTTCATTAATAGTATCTGTGTTCAAGAAACCTGATCGTAGATATATTAATGTCGGAAGCCATAAAGCATTCTTTAGCTCTACTACATACAAGAGATATCATTCATGGGATGTTTCTTTGTTTATAGAGTTGCTTGAATTTCTCATTAAAAATATCTATGTGAAATTTGGCAACACAATATATCAGCAGCATATAGGTATTCCAATGGGTACTAATTGTGCACCCCTGTTGGCTGACCTGTATCTGTTCTCTTATGAATATGACTATATGCAGGCGCTTTCAAAAACCGATCCATTCAAAGCCCGTTCCTTCTCATTCACCAAACGCTATATAGACGATCTTCTCGCTGTGGATAATCGCTATATAAATGACGCAGTGAAGGATATATATCCACCTTCACTGGATTTGAAGGAAACTACAGATAGCCCTACAGGCACATCTTATTTAGATCTCTATCTCTATAAAAATGAAGCGGGCATTCTCTCTCGTCGACTTTATGACAAAAGAGATGATTACAATTTCGACATCGTAAACTATCCCTTTCTGGACAGTAATATTCCAGTGGGACCTGCATATGGCGTATACATATCTCGCTTAGTAGCATTTGCTAGATCCTGTGTTAAATGTGACGATTTTAATCAACGTCACAAAACATTGGTGCAGAAACTTAAAAACAGGGCTATTCCACCAAGCGCCTACACTCAAAGTTTCTCAAATTTGGCGATACATATCGCATGCTGATAGCAAAATACGAACGTAGCGTGCAAGATCTATGGCGCTACGTTTCGTAACTTGTGTCTAATTCCGCTTAACCCGGGGCTAGGGGCCGTATGAACCCATGTACTTCAAGATCCTCATGGTACTCATATGAACAGTCACAATCAAAGCGTGACTGAGATATATCATTCTTTAGATGACGACTTTACAACGAATATTATGGATTAAGAATACTGATCAGCGATACGGATTTGATATTTTTGGAACATCATGATGTCTTGCCGGCATCATTGAAAACTGTTGACCGCTTCTCTCTTGCAGGAAACAAGCCTATGATTATGTATACTATGATTGTCTTTTTGAATTTGGTGCTAATACTGTTATATGGAAAATGGAATAGGTCTTTGGATTATGGACGCGGATATTCTCTAATGGACGACGACTGGATTATGAATGACGGACTAGACGCTGGTAATTCCCTACATCGCACCAATCAGTAAGCGAGTTCAGCCAGCTCAATAAGCAAATCGACTACAGGGTTTGAGTTTTAACTAATTTTAATTTCCTCGCTGGCCAAGCTGCTTCACGGACAAAATGCTTGTATTTATTGTGATTATTGCCTGCACAGATTGTCTCGTCCAGATTTTTTAGATGAACTTGTACGACACGAAGCCAGTCAGTCATAATTCCCGAATCACCTGGCGAGCAATGGTTGGAATTGCTCCCCCCCCCCCCGCCAAATATAAAGAATCAGCCACAGTGGCGGTTGTAAGTGCCCCATTTGACCCACTATTATGCACACGCATTGGTCATCTTTAGAAATCGGTGTTGGGAGCTGTCGATGGCATAGCGCCGTACGTAAGTATGTTGAGATAGTCAGCATCTAGAAAGGCGGGCTCAAGCTCGACATTGTGCAGGTTAGAAACCAGTCGGGACTGCACTATTTATTTTCCTTTTATATTACACTTTTTTTCTCCTTTTCACACCTGGGTAATTTAATTCAACACGTTCATCATCACATCTTTGTTTTAATACACATTATACATTCAAGCGTTCATAACCGATACTAAAAAAAGATTAACCCTATCTGGCCTGGGCTTTTTGAAAACTGTCCCGGCCCGGTGGGGGGGGGGGAGCCGAAATGCCCCCCCTTAATTATTTTTCTTACCCCTTGCGCTAGGGAGCTGAAACTCACCACACTATACCATTGAGTCAAGCTCTACCAGAAAATGTAAGAAAAGCCAAGATGGCCGTTTTAATGACGTCAAAGAAATATGACAAAAAGAAATATCACAAAAACATCAATTTTCTAGTACCCCACGTGGCCGCCATCTTGAATTTACCCATGAACCATTGGGCAAGGATTAGACCATGGGCCCGTTTTTCGGCCACCAGTTGTCGTAAACTCTTCAACCCAAATTACTTATATGTATATATTTTCTGAAAGAGCATGATTATGCTATTATTTTAAGAGATAGCACTGCTATGATATAGAAAAATGAATCTCAAACATTCCCCTCCAAGCTTTCTTCATTTTTCCTAGAAAACTCCTTAAAATGTCGAAAAATGGCCAAATTCGGCTCAATTTCCAGAAAAATCTGTAAGAGCGATTTCAATTAAACTTCTTACTCACGTTCCCAGGCCCGGTCTCAACTTAAAAAGGCAAACAAGTGGGTGTCAACCTGCCCGTTTTTTGTCAGATTTTCCTCCCGTAAATGAGTCCGGATTTTTAGGTACACCCAAGGGGCATAACTGAGGCTAGCTAAATAATATATAGCCCTCACGAGTATGAGGGCTATAGGTCGGCCCCAGTCACCTCCAGCGAGGGTTTTAGATAATTTTATTACCAATCACCTACCTCTGAAACTGCCGTACATCTAATCTCTAACCCCTCCTGCACACTATTTTAAAATCTTGCGCACTATTGTGAAATAGTAACGAATATATCGCCGTCTGAATTTTCCAGTCGACAACTTCCACTTTATACGCGCCATGTTCAATTGCAAACGGCCAGCCCACATATACCGTGACGTCACCAACATGGCGCGTAGAGAGTTGAAGTTTTCGACTGGAAAATTCAGACGGCGATATATGGGTCACTATTTCACAATAGTGCGCAAGATTTTAAAATAGTGCGCAGGAGGGGATAGAGATTAGATGTACGGCAGTTTCAGAGGTGGGTGATTCGTAATAAAATTATCTAAAACCCTCGCTGGAGGTGACTGGGGCCGACCTATAGCCCTCGAACTCGTGAGGGCTATATATTATTTAGCTAAACTGAGGCAGGACAAAAATTTTTTTTTTTTTTTTTTTTTACTCCATGATCCCGATCACCGTGTAGACGAAGCCAGCCATCGATCTGCACGTGCTGGTTTGAAGCGTTGATAATGCTGAATAGGATGGTATTATAGATATAAGCTATTAAGAAGACAAGAAGAATTATGATGTAGCAGAACATGGTCAGTCTATCGTATTATGAAATTAGAGAGGGGCCATTACTACGAAACTGTGGAGGCCCACCTCTGCTCGGGGGGTTATGCAAATAGGCTCAAAATGACCCCCATATGATGAACTATAAAGTCAAGGAGTTTCAGCTTTCCATTTTTTGTCGTTCCGGAGATAGCGCAGAAAGTTTGGTAGAGGGGCATTTTGACAGGTATAGCCCTGTTTTATAAGTTTCTGCAACAAAATTTCTGTGATGTTGGTTAAAATCGTCACACATTTAACACAGGATCTAGCAAATACTACTAGGCGAGATATGTATACGCCATATGCAGGTCCCACTGAAATATTATAGTAAAGGGATAGTTTACGATGTCGAAATTGTAATCATCTCTTTTGACACTACATACAATCATAAAATATACTTGGTTGCAGCTCCACATTCAATCAAACACGTATAAACGCAAGGTCGCTACCATTAATTTGGAATTCTATCGCCGAAAGGGTGCGATTGTAACTCGTATACAAGGTGTGGAATTCACAAAATCTACTTAGTTGCAGCTCTACATTCAATCAAACACGTTTAAACGCAAGGTCGCTACCATTAAATTCGAGAAAGGCTTATTTCCAATTAATGGATAATGGGGTGTTTGGCAACACCATGGGAAATCTACGAAAATCCAAGACGAGCTTGTCTACTCCAAATAAAACAAGATGTTTAGCCTCGCAATCAACAAACTGGGGCTATCACCTTTCGATTTCAATTTAACCCACTTGTCAATCTAGATACGAGGGAGATATTTAAAGAAGAAAAATAAAAAAAATAATTTCAGATTTACAGCGATTATCCCGCTTGTTAATCTCGATACGAGAGAGATATTGAAAGAAAAATGAAAAAATAATTTCACATTTACAGCGATTATCCCGTTCCGAGCACGTGACAGGCGAAGATGGCATGGTCTCCCCTATTCTTTAGAAATAAAGTGATACAGATTAAAGGTATTATCTTTCCAGAACAAAGGAACAAACACAAGTATGTGTTGCACTATCGCAGTTTGAAATTCCATCGCCGAAAGGGCACGATTGTAAGTCGTATACGAGATGTGGAATTCACACAATCTACTTGGTTGCAGCTCTGCATTCAATCCAACACGGATAAACGCAAGGTCGCTACCATTAGATTCGAGAAACGCTTATTTCAAATTAATTGATAACAGGGTGTTCGACAACACCATGGGAAATCTACGAAATACAAGCGTCTAGTCCGTCATTCATAATTCAGCCGTCGTCCATTAAAGAATATCCGCGTCCATAATCCAAAGACCTATTCCATATCCATATAACAGTATTAGCACCAAATTCAAAAAAGACAATCATAGTATACATAAACATAGGCTAGTTGAAAACCCGAACACGTCGAGCTTGTCTACTCCAAATAAAACAAGATGTACAGCCTCGCAGTGAACACCTTTCGATGCAAATCCTATATTTAAATGTGGGAGTGAGTGATTGATATACAGACAATGGAAAATGACTCATTCATTTGGGTAAAGGATTATAGATAGTGATTATCTAATGAAAATCTTCAATATCTTGCTGGCATTACTGAAAATTGCTGACCGCCGTATTTTTTCTATATTTTTTACATATTCGGAATTGGTGCTAACTGTCCTACAAAATAGGTAGTTTGATTATTGATGTGGAATTTTTTTATGGATAGTCCCTGAATATTGGATGTCAGATCTGATGCCTGCTATTAGGCTATTGTCATTCCCAATAATTATCTAAAACATCGACCTATAGGTTAACATTTACTCAAATACGCCAATTCATGCAAGCTTCTGGTTCCAATTTCAAGCGAAGCCCACAATGTGAACAGTTGATTCTGCCTGATTTCATATCATCATTCTTCATGTGTAGTCTATCTAGAGAGCGAGCGAGTCCAGAGCCGTGAGCTCCATGCATGTTTGAAAGGCTACAAGATAGCAAAATACGAACGTAGCGTGCAAGATCTAGTGCGTCACGTTTCGTAACTTGTGTCTAATTCCGCTTAACCCGGGGCTAGGGGCCGTATGAACCCATGTACTTCAAGATCCTCATGGTGCTCATATGAACAGTCACAATCAAAGCGTGACTGAGATACACCATTCTCTAGATAACGATTTTAGAACGATTATTATGGATTAAGAATACTGATCAGCGATACGGATTTTATATTTTTGGAACATAATGATGTCTTGTCGGCATCATTGAAAACTGTTGACCGCTTCTCTCTTGCAGGAAACTAGCCTATGTTTATGTATACTATGATTGTCTGTTTTGAATTTGGTGCTAATACTGTTGTATGGATATGGAATAGGTCTTTGGTTATGGACGCGGATATTCTTTGATGGACGACGGCTGAATTATGAATGACGGACTAGACGCTTGTATTTCATGACTGTGTGTGACAGGTCTTATGGAGAAGATGCTCATTTATTCTCAAATGCTTATATCCTTAAGAGTACGTAACCCCCCCGAGGCAGTTTTGTACACCCCTTGATAATTTGTTTTCTGTAGCAATAAATTTTCAACTTAACAATGTATATATTTTATGACAGGGTGTCCTGAGGAATTCACTAATGTAATTTGCATAACTGTTGGTACTATCGTGTAGAAAATATTCAAAATTAAAACATGGAATGAAAATAGCCTCCATTTGTCAATTGAAATTTCGTGAAAACTGTTAAAGTTAACTAGTGAACTGCGTCTCAGTTTTATAAGTTCGGCTTAGTTTTCA
The DNA here is from genome assembly GCA_036873755.1 of Hanleya hanleyi. Taxonomy (NCBI): domain Eukaryota; kingdom Metazoa; phylum Mollusca; class Polyplacophora; order Lepidopleurida; family Hanleyidae; genus Hanleya; species Hanleya hanleyi. Next base: position 10,091 of record JAVTVY010045092.1, on the reverse strand, counting down.
TCTTATTCAACTTTTAATGTAGAAAGTTATAAGATAACCGAAATTTGTCAATTTATTTTAGTTAAAATGCTATAAAAATAGAACTAGGCAGAAGATAAAACAAGAGCCCTAAGGGCTTCAATATACGCCCGTATATCTGGAATTACATTGATCAAAATTTCAAGGTTGTTTAATAGCCTTGATTCCAATTGGTAGCTAGCAATCCAGAGAAAGGTCTACAATTTTGTGCTTCTGAGAATGTAACATATATCACATCTTATATTGAATGATAAACTAAACTGAGCTTAACTCTTGGTAACTAGTCGACCTTGAAGCAAGAGCCGAGAGCTCACATATCCCACACTGAAATCGACAGTCAAACACAAGAAAATAGTAGTTTTCCTGCAAAAGGATTCCTTTCAGGCAAGAGAATTTTTCATGAAGGAAGAAGAAAGTGATGAAGTAAACCTTTATACTTGAGTTAATAAACAGGTATGAAGTTCATAAAGGACCCCTCTCCCCGTTAAATTAGTAAATGTAGCAGTTTCAAACATGGGAGACAAGTCCAAAGGGTAAATGCCATATACATGTAGGGGAAAGAACTCTGTATGCCATGCCTCTATGCCATGCGAGTAAGATATACCCAAAGTTTGGTACCAATCCATACCTTGAAACTAGAGATATCGCATGAACAAATGTTAATGGATAAATGGACAGAAAGCAACATCGCATTACATGATCTCGTCTTTGACAGGCACATGAAATGATTTCTTGATCTTGAGGTCACAGTGACTGACCTCTAACCCACATTTCGGTATGTAACACATTTCCCTCTAATGTATCTACTGGCAGAAAAAAAGTTATTTTTAATGATCTCCTGATTGTAGGGTCAGTGACCTTGACCTTTGACCTTGACCTAAATTTTGGTACATGACACATCGTCTTCCCTCAATGTATCAAGACTCAAAATATCATGATTTTTATGAATTTCATGATTTTGGGGTTCAGGGACCTTGATGTGCGGACTTGACCTACATTTTGGTACGTGACACATGTCCCCCTGATGTACCTACTGTCACAAAATTTTTTTTAAAGATTTCTTGATTCTGGAGTCACAGTGACCTTGTCTATTGAACTTGGTCTAAATTTTGGTACATGACAAACCGTCTTCCCGTAATTTCTCAATGGACACAAAAAAATCATGAATTTTAACAATTTCACGATTTTGTGGTCACAGTGGCTTTGAACTTTGACCCTGACCTACATTTTGGTAGGTGACACATCATGACCCCCTAATGTATCTACTGACACAAAAAAAGCATAATCCCCTGATTTTGGGTTCACTTACCTTTGAACTTCGACCTATTTTTTTCGTATACAACACTTCATTTCCCCCTATTGAATCCACTCAGAATAAATTTTGAAATTTTTAGATTTCCTGATTTTTCGGTCAGACTGACCTTTGACCTCGACCTAAATTTGGTATGCAACTCAACAAAAATTAGAAGCACAGCATCTCCACATAGCGTATCCACTCACAAAAAGATTGCAACTGTGGATAGAAAACGTTCACAGATATAGACCGGACATGAATATTTCAGTGATTTCTCGTTTTTTTTTATGCCAGTGACCTTTGACCTCGACCTTTATTTTGGTACGTGACACATCGTCTAGGGTATCCGCTCACCAAAAATTGGAACTGTAGATAGAAAACTGTCCCAGATATGGACCGGACATGAGACGGACACACGGACGGAAACCGCCATCACATAATACGTCTGCCTTTTGGCATATAAAAAGTGAGATGCCATTTACTAGTTCTAGTTGTCTTATATCAAGGTATACCAAAAAATTTGAAATATGCTAAACAGTTTTCATGAAATTTCAGTTGGAAAATGGAGGCTATTGTTTTCTTCACATTTTTTCAAAAGTTTGAGTATCTTCCTCAGGACCTACGCTTTCATAAAACATATACATTTTTATTGTGATTTTGAATATTTAATGCTACAGAAGACAAATTATGAAGGGGTGTACAAAACTGCCTCAGGGGGGTTACATATCCTTAAACCTAAAACTGAAAAGCATGAAGCATTGTGACTGCATTCAGTGCCAGTTAAAGGTGTTTAGACATCAGTAGGGTCCATACACATGATAAAAATAGCCCAATGGTCTCAAAACCCATCAGCTGTTTGGATACATATGTGTGATTTCAGGAAAGTTTGATCATGGTCCAGATATTGATATATGTTTATTAATATAACAAGTGTATACATATGGAAGGATAAGCTAGGATTCTTCAGGATATATAAATTGGTCTATTTTATCTCAAAAGGTCCCTGGGAAGAGGCTAAATTCGACGTCAGTCATCTTTGATAAATAAATATAGATTTGGAAAAATTGTACATGCTCCAGAAGATATTGTGTTGAACCCACTTTTGTCGGATAATTCAATCGGGGGAAAAAATAGGTCAGGATTTCTCATCTTCAAGCTACTTGACCAGGATTGTGGTAACATTAATATACAAGCGTCTAGTTCATCATTCAATATTCAGCTGTCGTCCATTAAAGAATTTCCACGTCCATACTCCAAAGACCTAATTCATATAATAACATTAGCACCAAATTAAAAGGATAAATCATAGTATACATAAACTAGGATAATTTGCTGCAAGACAGAAGTGGTTAACAGCTTTCAATGATGTCAGCGAGACATCATGATCTCCCAAAAAATATCAAATCCGTATCACTGATCAGTATTCTTAATCCATATGATATAATCATTATCTAGAGAATGATGTATCTCAGTCATGCTTTGATTGTGACTGTTCATATGAACAAACTTAATTTTACTTTATACTTGGACCATAGAAAATAGTTCAAGGTCGGTCGAGATCAACAGGGTGAGGATTAGTAAACAGATCTGTGGCTGTGGTATAAATCTAGCTCTAAAGCTTCTTAAGATACTGCATTTGCGTACACTTCGCCATCCATAAGATGGCTTGCGAATCGTGTGTCTCCGTTATCGCGGAGCGATATCCAGTACTTTACCGGATTCTGTTCGGCCTTCATCCGGCGGAGAACAGACCCGAGAAATCTGATAAATTACAGGTTTTCATACCGCTTCTGAAACAGATATTGCCTTGGCTTACAAAATATATAGGTATGTATAACTTTCGTATCATCCCAGAGGTGTGGTGGATCTGAAATTTTGAACAAGTAGTTCATCACAGGACTCGAAAATGGCGAGTTACGTTGGGGTTACGTCGGTAGACTTTAGCTGATTGGCTGACTAAGTCACGTGGTATTGATTTATGGAAATTCCCTCCTGCAGTTGCCGAAAGTAGGCTGAACATGGATACACACGATCCCAGGGTCAGTCTTACCGCGTATAGATGACCGAGATGGTTACAGGTTGAAGATACTGTACAAATGGCATTACCGGTACCATATAATTTGATCTTGGGAAATAGGCCAAGGTCAGTCAAGTTCATTAACTTAAGTCTTGTTAACAAGAATATGCATTTGTAGTGTGGATTTGGAAAGGATAGGTCTAATCCTTCAAGAGAAATGCTAACAGCATTGAATCTAGTTTTAACATTTCATATGACCTCTAGAAAATAAGTCAAGGTCAGTCAGCTTTCACAGGCTTTTGATACACCACTAAGCGCATGGTATGAAAATGGAAAACCTCATTGAGGTATTGTTCGGACAGCATTAAATCAGATAACCTTTTACAAGATACTTTGACCTTGTCAAAACCAAAAACAAGGTCATGTTAAATAAGTTATGATGAGTAAGCAGGAGCAGTAGTGATACAATGAAGTTGTGGTATCAGTTTATAATGCTAGCTTCAATCCTCGAAAAAATATCATGTTAGTAGCATGAAGTCTATTTTATGTGCAATTTGACCGAACAAAAATAGGTTCAAGTTCGGTCATCTGCAATAGGCTTCTGTCCCATCACCAGGTCTAACTGTTGTACAGAATTGGAGAGTCAGGCAAGTCCTTCAGCAAATGTAGTGCCCACTTCTGGCCCATCACCAGGTGTAACTGTTGTACAGAATTGGAGAGTCAGGCAAGTCCTTCAGCAAATGTAGTGTCCACTTCTGGCCCATCACCAGGTGTAACTGTTGTACAGAATTGGAGAGTCAGGCAAGTCCTTCAGCAAATGTAGTGTCCACTTCTGGCCCATCACCAGGTGTAACTGTTGTACAGAATTGGAGAGTCAGGCAAGTCCTTCAGCAAATGTAGTGTCCACTTCTGGCCCATCACCAGGTGTAACTGTTGTACAGAATTGGAGAGTCAGGCAAGTCCTTCAGCAAATGTAGTGTCGTCCACTTCTGGCCCATCACCAGGTATAACTGTTGTACAGAATTGGACAGTCAGGCAAGTCCTTCAGCAAATGTAGTGTCCACTTCTGGCCCATCACCAGGTGTAACTGTTGTACAGAATTGGAGAGTCAGGCAAGTCCTTCAGCAAATGTAGTGTCCACTTCTGGCCCATCACCAGGTGTAACTGTTGTACAGAATTGGAGAGCCAGGCAAGTCCTTCAGCAAATGTAGTGTCCACTTCTGGCCCATCACCAGGTGTAACTGTTGTTCAGAATTGGAGAGCCAGGCAAGTCCTTCAGCAAATGTAGTGTCCACTTCTGGCCCATCACCAGGTGTAACTGTTGTACAGAATTGGAGAGCCAGGCAAGTCCTTCAGCAAATGTAGTGTCCACTTCTGGCCCATCACCAGGTGTAACTGTTGTACAGAATTGGAGAGCCAGGCAAGTCCTTCAGTAAATGTAGTGTCCACTTCTGGCCCATCACCAGGTGTAACTGTTGCACAGAATTGGAGAGCCAGGCAAGTCCTTCAAGGCAAAATGTAGTGTCCACTTTTGGCCCATCACCAGGTGTAACTGTTGTACAGAATTGAGAGCCAGCAAGTCCTTCAGCAAATGTAGTGTCCACTTCTGGCCCATCACCAGTGTAACTGTTGTACAGAATTGGAGAGCCAGGCAAGTCCTTCTAGCAAAATGTAGTGTCCACTTCTGGCCCATCATCAGGTGTAACTGTTGTACAGAATTGGAGAGCCAGGCAAGTCCTTCAGTAAATGTAGTGTCCACATCTCATGTGGATGACAGACGATGCAGTCTGCTCTCATTCAAGCACCCCCCCCCCACACACACACACAGAGCGACATTACTGACAAACAATTGTCATTTTGGGAGGAGTTGGGGGTAGAGAAAACAGCAGAGAAAACCAGATTGGCAGGCAGTCTTGAACACTTCAGTAGGGTGGTGACATGATGGTGAATAGATGACGGAGTGCAGGAATTCTTGGATGGGGATCACCCTTTCCCACAACTGCAAAGGTTAGCAAGGTTGCATTCTTTATATTCACTATGATGTTTAATTAGAGATTCTAGTATACGGTATGCATTGTATTCTCTCCCAGGAAGTTAGCTTCTCCATGTTCATTTCCAGGGCTTTGAACCCAATCCTGGTATTACTAAAATGTCCAAAATATAATTGTGTTTTAATGTAAAGACAAAAAAATGTATGTACGCAATATGTGAAAGTCCTAGCTCGATAGCGTTATGATTATAGTTATGACACGAGCATGTGCTCTGTCGTGAAAAAAAACATCTGTAGTCCTGGTTCATCTATCAAATCCGGGGTACGGAGTGTAGTATACAGAACTGCATTATGGGTATGGAATATACAGAACTGCATTATGGGTACGGAATATACAGAACTGCATTATGCAGGATGGAAATAAGGGGCATTTAAAGACATTTAGACATGAAGGACCCCTTGGACCAAAACGCCATTTAACCTGGTGATGTGCGGTGGCATTATATCTCCACTGCCGGAAAATCTATTTGGTCCAAGGAGTCCTTCGTGTCTGGATGGGTGTTTAAATGGATCGATTTAGACCCTTTTTTCACACATATTGTGTACATATATTTTGTCGTGCCGGTAAATTAAAACATGATTAATTTGAGGACACATTTTTTTTCGATTTCAAACCGCACCACATATAGTAGTAGTTATTAGCATGAAGTCTATGTTTATGTGTAATTTGACCCAACAAAAATAGGTTAAAGTTCGGTCATTTGCAATAGGCTTCTGGCCCATCACCAGGTGTAACTGTTGTACGGAATTGGAGCAAATTGGTCCTTCAGCAAATGTAGTGTCCACATCTTATATGGATGACGGACGATGCAGTCTGCTCTCATTCAAAGGCCCCCCCCCCCCCAACACACACACAGCAACATTACTGACAGATTGGCAGGTAGTCTTGAACACTTCAGTAGGGTGGTGACATGATGGTGAATAGATGGAGTGCAGGAATTCTTGGATGGGGATCACTCTTTTCCCCCATTGCAAAGGTTAGGAAGGTAATATTCTTTATATTCACTAGTGATGTTTAATTTGAGATTCTAGCATATGGTATGTATTGTAATCTCTGCCAGGAAGTTAGCTTCTCCATGTTCATTTCCAGAGCATGCAACCCAATCCTGGTATTACTATGGAGGGGAGAGAACTCCCAATCGAGATAAAATATCCAAAGATCAGACATTATCTGAAAGTCTTTCAAATAAATCAACAACATAAATTGAAATAGCTTTGTACAACAATGGTTATTATTTATCAAAATAAATTCAAGAGGGTGACACCTTCGCATATATATACATATACAGAGGGCTAGGTAAAAACGTCTAAAACAAATTACTTATCTCCATTTTCTAAGTATAAAACAACATATACACTAACGGCATGTCTGATTTATTCTCACCATGTGTTCAATACTGTAAAAGAAACTGACATATGATACCACATGGAATGAAAACCCAAGCGGTTTAAGTTCCCCATATTTGAATATAATGATTTGACTTTAGAAGCATAATTTTGAGTCCCCGACATTGAAAGCAATCCCAAGAAGATTTTGTGGTAATGTACCCACCCACCAAAGAAGGTGGTTCGATAAGGCGACATTCATTTGCGTACACTTCACCATCCATAAGATGGCTTGCGAATCGTGTGTCTCCATTATCACAGAGCGATATCCGGTACTTTCCCTTTTTCTGTTCGGCCTTCATCCGGCAGAAAACAGACTCGAGAAATCTGATGAAATTACAGGTTTTCATACCACTTCGGAAACAGATATTGCATGAGCTTACAAAATATATAGGTACATGTATGAATAACTCTCGTATCATCCCAGAGGTGTGGTAGATCTGTAATTTTGAACGAGTAGGGCATCACAGGACTCGAAAATGGTGGGTTACATCCGTAGACTTTAGCTGATTGGCTGACGAAGTCACGTGGTATCGATTTCTGGAAATTCCCTCTTGCAGTTGCCGAAAGTAGGCTGAAAATGGATACACACGATCCCAGGGTCAGTCTTACCATGTATAGATGACCGAGATGGTTACAGGTTGGATAGGCGGCATTTTCGCCCATAGGTTGTGCAGTTGAAAAACGATAAAATAAAATGTTCTTAATATAATTGTGTTTTCATATAAAGGCCAAAAAAAATGTATGTACACAATATGTGAAAGTTCTAGCTCGATAGCATTATGATTATAGTTATGACACGAGCATGTGCTATATTGTGAAAAAAACATCATCCCTAGTCCTGGTTCATCTATCAAATCTGGGGTACGGAGTATACAGAACTGCATTATGGATACAGAATATACAGAACTGCATTATGGATACAGAATATACAGAACTGCATTATGGATACAGAACTGCATTATGGATACAGAATACACAGAACTGCATTATGGGTACAGAATATACAGAACTGCATTATGGATACAGAATATACAGAACTGCATTATGGATACAGAATATACAGAACTGCATTATGGATACAGAACTGCATTATGGATACAGAATACACAGAACTGCATTATGGGTACAGAATATACAGAACTGCATTATGGATACAGAATATACAGAACTGCATTATGGATACAGAACTGCATTATGGATACAGAATATACAGAACTGCATTATGGGTACAGAATATACAGAACTGCATTATGGATACAGAATACATGTATACAGAACTGCATTATAGGTACAGAATACACAGAACTGCAATATGGGTACAGAATATACAGAACTGCATTATGGGTACAGAAAAAACAGAACTGCATTATGGGTACAGAATATACAGAACTGCATTATGGGTACAGAATATACAGACCTGCATTATGGGTACAGAATATACAGAACTGCATTATGCAGGATGGAAATAAGGGTCATTTAAAGACATTTAGACATGAAGGACCCCTTGGACCAAAACGCCATTTAACCTGGTGATGTGCGGCGGCATTATATCTCCACTGCTGGAAAATCTTTTTGGTCCAAGGCGTCCTTCGTGTCTGGATGTGTGTTTAAATGGCTCGATTTAGACTCTTTTTTTCACGAAATAGCACATGCTGTGGATTTCATGTCAGAAATATAATCGTAACGCAACCGAGCTAAAACTTTCACATTTTGTTTACATATATTTTATTGTGCCTGTAAATTAAAACCCGATTATTTTGATGACACATTTTTTTTTCCGATTTCAACCGCACCACATATAGGCCATAATCGTACCATCTCCTTTGTCCTGACAGGAAATTGTGATACCAAAAGGTGGATTGTCACGAAATATCTTGAGGCAAGCTACCCACACCAAATTTGGAAAGTTCATCTCCGAAAAACAAAGTTCGGTCCCACCTATTGGCAGATTGGCATGAAAAACAATCTCAAGAGTGATGTTGAAGCAAGGCAAATGCTTGAGAAATTTGAAATCAGTTTTGTTTTAGCAGTTATGGTCTAGAAACTATTAGTCAGGAGGACCCCAATACTCTAGTCTCCCTCTAGTGCTTAGGGCAGATATAGCAGGTAAAGTATCTGATAGTTCAAAATTCAAGGAAGCATGATTTATGGGCATATACCTTCACGCTTTCACATTGTCAAGCGGTCATCAAACAGTTGTGGAGCATTACCTTTTTAATTGAAAAAATTAACAGTAAATTAACTGTAACGGTTTCCTCTAACTTGTGAGTTGGATTCTCACAATGTAGGAATATAATTAAATTATAAATTAACTGAAAAGATTTTTCAAAAAGTATATGTTGTTGTAGGTAGAGGCAAGTCGGCATGTCTATGAAGGCAAAAGTCAAAGAGGAGCCCACAAACTTACTGTCAGAGCGACTTGGGCGAGATGTACAATTTTCACACAACAGACAAAGTAGACTTGAAGGGTTGTTATTTTAAGTTATACAGTAGTGTTCGGATGTACATGTACATCTCCTGAAATATGGGGAGGTGGTCACACTCAAGGTTATCTCACTTTCATGCATCAGTTTAAATGGTGGTGTAAGCTTGAGTACCTGGAGAGAACCACCACATGCACCAGTCAACTGAAATATGGAGAGAGTTTATTCACATAACCTATTTCTTCTAATTATTCAGAAAGAAAAATTTAACTTCAGGCATCTGTGGAGAATTTTTTTTCTAACATTCTACAAATTTCACTAGCTATCTTTTCAGTTCTTGGGATGAATAACATATCCATGCCACAATATTTAGCTTCAGTTGACGCAAGGCCATAGTATCCTCGGCCATTTAATGTCAGTTTTCTCGGTTCAGAAATCCCAGGTAGGTTTCCACATGTAATTAGCAAATACTAGAGCATATCCTATTCATTGTTTATGCCCATGTCGAAGAATTACAAAAGTTTGAACAAATACTGAACCTGAAAATGTAACATCCTGCGCTGCATTCGAACAGTGATTGTAAATCTCCAGAAATTCATAGATGTTCCCCTGGTGAAAGTGGCATGTTATCTGTACAGCTAAAACCAAAGGCCTTTGCAGAGTAAATAGGAATTTAATACCAGTGATTGCTTACATCAGTAGAACAGAAATAAACAATTTGTAATTAATCAGATATGCATTTATTGTTATTCATTATCATGTATAATAGAAGTTACCCAGTTTTACTCTTTTAATAAATGAATTACATGTTCTTCCTATCTAATCTGCAAGGGCCTTAGATTCAAACATTCATCCACAAAGATCTGCCTCATGTTATACATGTACATGCTATGCCAGGTA
>JAVTVY010045091.1:0-21990 GCA_036873755.1 Hanleya hanleyi | reverse complement strand
TTACTTCGAGTTACCACCAGGTATATCAACGCTAATCATTTGGACGAAATAACATGTATCTGAGCGTGTAGACTGTGAAATGGTACATGGCAGATTTCTATTATATAATCTACTATTGCAAGAGAGAACCACACGGTCCTCCCTGCAAATTATATACACAGTACTTTATTTTCTTGTAATTTGTGTTGTACTTTCACTCAACACAAATTTGTATCCCATTTTAACAACTATCTCTTTTTTTAATTCAGTCCGTTATGTATAATCTATACACAAAAATACCAATGCAGTAAAATGGATATTTGGGTATATACAATGAAGTATGGTGAAAAAATATCCTACACACAGTGTATGAACGTTTATTGGATAAGGTTCATTATATTCTTGATACAAAATATATAGAATATGTTACTTATATGATCGACTTTAATCTGAACATTTTATCCAAATATTCTTAAAATGTTGACAAATATAATACAGCCACTTAATTGCAGGAACATATACATGTAGGCTGCAGAGTGTTCGTATATATAATTCCCGGTAAATTGTTTTATTCAAAATAACCGGAAGTGATACAAGTTTGTGCATCATACTGTATTGTATACAGTGGACATCAGTACACTAATATGGGCCATCTATACATAGGAAATGAAAGTACGATGATAATGATGGTTAGCCATTATAGAAATGCAGAAGTTTGTTTCCCGGTACCGTAGTTTCTCTGCAAATATGAGTGATTGTAAATCTTCATGGCTGCAATGTGTGTGGATAATACTTCATTTCGATCGATAAGTTAAGGATTTCATTGAATTCAGCAGAACTGTCAAGGATAACGAGAGAAAAATCAACACGGGACACGAGAAAAATGGCTAGATTCACTGCAGATTTGGTTACCGTCCAGCCGTCCAACGCGAGTGGAGACTCAACTAGTTTCGGTCGACCAGAATTGAACCACTTGGAGGTGTATACATGTATTTGAGTATTATTTAGTCGATACGGGAATTACATATCCGAGTGTGTTGCTATTGCATTTGTAGAAGAGAAGCAGGACATTTTTGGAACAAAAACGATGAATATGAAAGTGCGTTGGGAGCAACGACCAGACATGAACACTGGCAGAATGAGTATATGGTGGTCTGGTTGGTGACATGATATGAGATGCAAGCGATAAGGATGTCCGCTGGTGGTAAATCAAAGTAATTCACTTTTTGAATAATGTGTGTTGTTGCATTCATAATTGTGTAATATGAGGAGAAATAAAGAAAAATATAGGTTCGTGTGCATTTTTTTTTTAGCTGTAGACTCTGTTAATGGACTGACCCAAGCTCCATTTGATAACTCAGAAGACATAGGGAATAGCCCTGATTTTCAAGCATATTCATGAAAAATCATGCATTTTTGAAGAAAATCCCTATCTCTTAACCTAGAAAAGGGAGATAACCTAATGGGAAAAGAGGCAAAAACATGGAAAATGACCGCCAAATCCCAAACCACCAGCGGACTACCTTAATATCCATATATGCAAGTACGGCGTCGAATATTGAGGGATCAAGAATCGCACAGTCACCTAACACGGCCAATGGCCAGCTGTACCTTATGAAAAATAATTCGGAAAATTCTAAAAGGGTTACGATATTAACCAAATCCAAAATCTGAGTCAATGGTCTGCCATAAAATGTGAATACATATTTATCATCAGTATCATGTCTGTAGGTGTATGCAACACTTGACTCTACAACTTCAACGGTTGGAAGACAAACGTTGTTGAACGAGTAGACCAACTCCATCGGTATTACCAGTAATGAAGGCCTATGGTAGTGTAGTGTAGTGATAAAGAGGTAGGTAAATATAATCTGCATTGAGGGACCTATTCCCGATTCCAAATGGTAAGGAGGCACTTCAATGCACGAAAATAATAGTGGAAAAACCAGCACCCCCGTCTCAAGAGAGAGAAGTGTAAATTTAATTCAACACAAGCTAAGAGTAGTGTAAAAATGAGTCCTCTGGGGCACAGGATTATGAACACGAGCATGAAGAGCAGAAGCAAGATGATCGTGGGCATGCTCTGGAGCAGGACATTTTCGTCATCACTGGAAATTGCGTAATGAAGGAAAATGAAAGAATTACCGGAGGTGACGAAATCAACGGAAGTGACGTTATTACCGACAATCACGTAATTACACGAAAGTCGTCATCACCAGAACTGATTTTGAAAAGAAACAGGGTACATCACCGAGCTGAAATATGTGGATCATGTACTCTCTGGTTCTCTCTGCCGATAACGGACAATTGAAGTTGGAAATGATATCGATAACTAAGGTCAGGTAAGTACGCAGTTTCCTGAAGCTCAAACTACTACACGCTTAAAATTAAAGTGTTGAAACTTCCTCGTAAAGTGTTGAAATAACCCTTTAAGTCTGTCCACAGGGACAACACTTAAAGAGCAGTCCCTGTGGACACACCTAAAGGGTTATTTCAACACTTTACGAGTAAGTTTCAACACTTACACAAAATATACACCCTAGTTCGTGCAGGACAGTGGCTGAACCAGTAAGAGAACAGAATAGAAAGATCACTGAGCGGTCATGGACAGAACATCATTCGGATTCCTTTTCTCAGTTGTTGCCCGAAATTTGGATCCTCATCAGGGTCACTAGACCATTTCAAAAATGTAACTTCGCAATAAGTGTTTTGCAGAACCTTTTAGATTTCGCGGGCAGGAATGTCTTCCAGAAAGATACAGATAATCAGGTCATTCAAACTTTCCTCAATAGATTTCATTCCGGCTTACTCGATCTGTAGAGGCCCGACTCGAGAATTTAGAAAATCACCTCTGTTAACTAGAATAATTTTCCGACTTTCTCTCATTTTATCGACATTGTTTTTCTTGAATAGATTGGCCAGGTGTAAAAGCTTCAGTAACCATACACAAATCATCATACACCAAGAGGTAATCTTTTTCAGCGCATGCGACAAAACGCATTATGTGTACTTCCAAATACAGCGAGCAATTCCATTGGCGGCTGGAATCTAGTGAAGACACAGTATCTTACCGTAGAACGATAACGACAGCGCAATATGATTAATATATTAATACAGAGAGAAGGAAGAAACTGATGACTATACTGACGACATTGACGCTGATCTTTGTATTATTGTTACAGCTCACGGAGAGATCAAAATTAGACAAATTAACAGCAGTTCCGTTTGATAGAAAGCACACATAGGTGTCGACTTGCTCTATATAGACATCAGTCGCGTAAACCCAACGAACAAACTCCAATGTGTTACACGTACAATGAAGGGGATTGTGGCCCAGGTTGAGGTGGAAGCCTGATTTGTCGTACTGAGCTGCAGAAAGATGATCAAAGAGAGACATTTCTTCAGCAGTCAGGTGTGTAAATACATTAACAGACAAATCCAAGCGACTGATGTTTGTCAAGTGCATAACGGCTGAAGGTACACGTTGCAGTCTGTTGTTAGACAAACAAATCGTGTTCAGATTTATGTTGTGGAGGAAGAGGTTTTCTTGAAGTTGACCATTGGTCAGCTCGTTGCCAGATAGGTCTATTTCCTGTAGATCCGAGAGAGATTGGAACCCGCCCTTCACGGGAAGAGGAATATTAAAATCACTACAGAATGTACGTGACATAGACAAATGTGTTATTGCTTTGACGTGACCAAATAATTGACTGAACATATCGCAGTGGTTGATGTTGTTTGATATGTCTAAAGACTTCAATTTTGTGAAGTTGAACAGGAGCAATGTGTGACCGGGAAAAGATGGCAAAGCGTTACTGAAATTAAGGGTCACAACTGATGAGGGATGTATTGTATTTTGACGAGCTTTCATAATCTCCGAGAGGATATCGATTGGAAGTGGATCATTTGAAAGCCCACTTACATCCAGGTGTTTAATAGACGGAAGCAGCAATAACACAAATAAGACAAGCCGAGAACTGCCTCGCAGACCCCGATAGCTAGACATTTGTAGGCTTTGGAGACATTCAGGTCTTCCGAAAGACGGTGTCCTCTGATACAGTTGAATCGCTTTATCGTACCATTGAATATGGCTGATAAAATTCTCTGAAATATCAATACGTCGAACACAAATAGTTCTGAGATAGATCGTTTCCTTTTTGCTCAGCGCAAACTGTGTGGAGAATGGTCCATAATTACTCCTGAAATTAATTTCTTCCATATGTAGATTCTGAAGCCCGTACAGGGACAGCAAAGCAGGCCTCAGATCAAGATGATTTCGGGATAGATCTAATACTGATAGATTTCTCAGGGGAACAAAGGTCCCTGTCTCAACTGACATCATCTTACATTCCGAAAGTCTGAGTTCTTTGAGACCCGTATGCTCAAACTGCTTAAATGTATCGTTCCTAAGTTTAAAAAATTGGCATGTGCCAGGTGGCGAGGCAGTAACAGTAACCGTTGAAATTGTCTCCAACCTTCTCAATGTAGCAAATCCATCGCCGAAAACAAAGTTCGCAGGGAAGTCCATGTAGAGTTTCTGTAGGTTTTTTAACATTGCAAAAGCTTTATCGATGCCGCGCCAACTCGTGTCTAATGGATTTGTTTTCTTGCTGTAGGTGATCCTGGTGATGTTGTACCCTTGCATACGGAATGTTGACAATTTCTTCAGTGGTCTAAACAGAGTGGGGATAAACATCTGTGCATCAAGCTTGAACAAGTTATAGGACAAATTCAGGTACTCCAGTCTACTCAAACCCTCAAAAGCCATAGGTTCAAGGTACTCGATACGATTTCTTGAAAGATCCAATATCAGTAATCGTGTGACACCAACGAATGTGAAATTCTCCACTGACTTAAAGAAATTAGAGGTGAGATCGATAATTCTGGTATCATTGGGGAATGTGGAATTGGGTATTTCCGATAAACCTCGATAACTGCAGTTCGTAGCTCTTCGCTGTGGGTCAGTCTTGCATTTCCTCATCTGTATGTTTCCAGTTTCTGCAAAAGCACATAAAGCACAATCCTTCTTAAACTCACCAAATACAAAAGTCAGATCTGACATTCAGTGGTAAATCGTCGTACATGAAGATTTCCGCGTTCATTATAGAAATACATAATATTAGCAGCAAACTCCAAACTGGCAAACACGAATTATCTATATTTATCAACACAATCTAAGAGTAGTGTAAAAATGAGTCCTCTGGGGCACAGGATTATGAACACGAACATGAAGAGCAGAAGCAAGATGATAGTGGTCATGCTCTGGAGCAGGAAGAGCGTGTTGCAATTCTCGTCATCACCGGAATTTGCGTAATGAAGGAAAATGAAAGAATTACCGGAGGGGACAAAATCAACGGGAGTGACGTTTTTACCGACAATCACGTAATTACCAAAAAAGTCTTCATCACCAGAAGTGATTTTGAAAAGAAACAGGGTGCAGGGAGAGTTGTAAAGCTCGTTAGGGAATCATGAACAGGGTGCTAGAGCAAATTCGACTGCCTAGAACCATGTATACACCAGTCATGTGTGTTCACGTGACTATAATTTGCAAAGAATCGGGGGCCATGTTTGATAGTTTGATATTTTAACCTACAGAGAAGGACGTAACACTAGCATTTGATACCAGTCGCTATACCCGTGTATGTGTAAACAATATAACCATATGTTAACACGGATGCTATTTAGAGGATGAGTAGAACGGGTAGTTAACTTGATTTTTGAGACTGCAACAAAGTTATATCGTATTGGGGTTATCTTATTCACTATCGCGATACAATCGGTAAAGTATTACAACGACGCCATATCGAAATATGTGTAAGAGTCAAACCCTACTAGTATAAGTAGTATGGACTTTTAAAGTTTACATATCTATATGTCTGTGATACAAACTTACTGGCAAAGTTACCTACGTCCAACATAGTAAATCGATTACCTTCGATTACCTTCCCTCATGTCGTCTAGTGCTATAACTTCTTCTTTTACATTTCTTGCATTTCAAATTATGTTATCAAACGGAAATGGGGCATGTGGCACCGCCGACGAATATTTTATGGAATTTGACATGTTGTGCTTATATGTTACTATATTACAGTGATACAGTGTGGTTAAATGTTTACATGTAAGTAGTTTTTGTCAAATCGAGTTACTCATCCTCACAATAGCACTCAAGTGAATACTCCTGCGCGACTATAACGATCGGTATGAAATGGTTACGCTAAATCCTTCTCTCTCAAGGTTAAACTGTCAGGTGATCAAACATGGCCGACAGTTCTTTAGAAATTATAGCCACGGCATCAAACATGACAGTTGTACACATGATTCTGAGTGGTCGAGCACTCTCCATCCTCTTACAATCCTTCTGCATCCTGCTCATTGTCACTCTTTCGGTGATTAAGACACTTCGGGTGATTACGCTATTTACATTGATGAAGCCACGTCCTATAATCCTAAATTTTGTGCTTCTGATCATTCTCGTCTTGCTCCTCCTTATTCCGATCATCATCAATACCCTGCTCCTATGTCCCAGGGGACTAATTAATACACTACTGCAGAGAGAAGCGGCGAAGTCTTTTCAATGTTGCTGTGAAGACATCGGGATTTTCCTATATTCATATAGGCATTATATATTTCGTAATGATTTCAAGTCGTTCTTTTGGTAGTGTTTCTCAGTCATGCTTTAATTATGACTGTTCAACGATGTCAGTTGGACCAGGATACGAATGTAGAATGTAGGTAAAATCCAGTTTCGTCGTTATTCGGCTCACCATTAACAAAATATTGAATACGTTTAGTGCATATGCTACCAAACATGAATAATTACAGTTTTTTGGTGACACTTTTAATGCACGAACAAACTAACATAGAAGTTGATTATGACGGATATAATGAGGCAATGGCGAAATGAAATAATGCCATTTTATATACATAAACATGTGTAAAAGTAATTTCTTGAGACACACAGAAGCTGACCTGGTTAGTATTGGGATCAAGGCCCTTCCCTGGGAGGAATTTTGTGGGTTACGTGACGTATCCCTGCACGTGTTGGGGCAGCTATTAATCCTACCACGCATGCCAAACTTTCTGCTCCATCTCCGAAACCAGAAAATATGAGAGCTTACACTCCGTGGCTTTTTGATTTATCATATTGGGGTCGTTTTGAGCCTATTGCATAACCCCCTGAGGATCATGGGTAAATTCAAAATGGGTGCTATGTGGGGTATCAGAAAAAATGCAAAATTACAGCTTTTCCGCGAGGAAGAGTGGTTAAAAGCTATTTTATTTCAGATATTATCAGATTAATATTTACTACTTTATTGTACTGAGAATAGGTTTTCTCGCTGTCTCGTCAGTTGACTATTAACGAACATTAGTGTCCAGTAATGCAGGAGAGACAAGTGCTTCATTATAGAGTTGTCTCACCTCTTTCTCTCCTTTGTAGAGGGCGCTGATTCTCCAATAGCCAATGAGGGTAACTCGCGGGCTTGGTAAAGAAGCCAGAGAACAGACAGACCTTGGAATGATGGGACGTAACAGACTGCTTCTCTCGGGGAATAACCGGTAGATAAGCCTGCCCACTATACTGGCTAATACCTACGTAGGTGTAATTACTACAATTGGTGATCAGAAGTTAAAGTATCAAGCGAAGATTTGTGATTATTGTTAGGCAAATTTACGCTGAATGGTGAATTGAAGTGCAGT
Source organism: Hanleya hanleyi (assembly GCA_036873755.1). Classification (NCBI taxonomy): domain Eukaryota; kingdom Metazoa; phylum Mollusca; class Polyplacophora; order Lepidopleurida; family Hanleyidae; genus Hanleya; species Hanleya hanleyi. The sequence continues at coordinate 14,313 of JAVTVY010045091.1, read as the reverse complement.
GCCAGTCCGGCGATCATTTTGCATTTCGAGAAAATTTACGTGTGAAAGCCTGATTCCTGAGCCCTTACAAATTTGCTGACTTTTATTCACGATTGGGTCGATATAAGCTGGAAGTGTGTTACTTTATATAAAGAGTTTTGTGAAAATTTGAGCTTCCAGCGAAGTTGTTGAATAAGTTTTTCTCGTCGGCATTGGTCACGTTTTTTCGCGAGTTCAATGTCAGATTTTCCAAATGAAATTGATATGGCTTTTATTGGTTGTGAACTAATGATTATACAGCAATAGTTCTCAAGCTCTGTGCAATATATGGTGTGGTTTGACAAGGATTGTTTCGTGAATTAAGCCGAGAACTGTCCGTCTTGTAGTGTGACGAAAATTGGCTGATTGATTGTCTTCTATTTCGCCAGATCGGTTTTATTTGTCATATTTATCTTTGTACAATTTATCACGAGTGAAGCGGGGTTATTTTGAACTACCCCAGTTTTGGTTTGCTGACACGTTGTTGTTGTTTATTTGGAACAACAACAAGAGCGACAGAAACTTGAAGGGTAACATTTGTCCTGGTATTGCAGTATAAAATTAGACACTGTGGACATTTCTAGAATAATAGAGCTACGTATTATGCGAGTCGTCCATCTGGAATTTTGTCGAAGCTGTCGTGACCGATTTATCATAATTAAAATGGCCGACGCACGAAGAGACAGGTATTATGATGGTAATTGGTTACAGCGCCATGTACACATCTACACAGCGCCATCTGTACATCCATACGCGTGTATACATACTGTTGTGGGTTAATCATTTTCGAGCTCTCTAGAAGCTGTTGTGATCTTATCTGGGTTAGAATCATACGTCATTGCTGTACCGGTGGAAGTTTCTTGATTTGATAGAATAATCTCGAATGCCCGATGGAGTATAAATAGCCGGACGTTCAGTGATCGGGGAGAGATTCAAACGGCTTTTATGTGGGTGCATTAGATTGTGCTACTGGACATTACCTTCGCCTGAGATTACTGACTGCTGGATTGTATATTCCTGTTGGATTACTCTTGTGTGTTTGACCGCTGTATTATCTACGTGATTGAACTGACGGAAACTGGACAACAGCTGAGCGGTGTGGACTATAAAAATACAGGAACGCGATTTCTGCGTTTCGGCACGGACTGCATAGAGATTTGCACGTTAATACGGACTGTGAGAGATACACCGGTATAGCATTGAACGGTAAGACTATATTTCATTTATTTGCTGTATTGACCTGACTTAATTTGTATACGATTTTAGTATTGTAAGTAAATATTTGATTGTTAATCTTCGATTTCACAAAAGCTTTCTGTTGCGTTTTTCAATTATCGTTTAGACGTAACACATTCGGGAATAAAAAGGAATAGGATTGTAATTGTTTAGGTTTGTTAGACGGCCGGTATAGCGGGCAAACTTGCCTGCTGGTTGCCTTCAATATTGCACCTTAGATTTAGCTAGAGGTTTGTGTGGATTTTGATGTATTTACTTTTCTGAGATAGTATTTGGTAGGGACAAATTAGGGTTAGAATTTAGGTTTTGACAGGTGCAATATTTGAATGGTTTAAATGTTTGTGTTGTCATGTATTATGTGTACCGGTACTGTTTGTGTGTCCATATGTGTATTTTTGTTCATTTGTTCATAGTTCTGTCCCATTATAATTATATTTGTCATGTGTTCAGTGGGTGGGTTGGTGATGTCGGGGTTTTTGGAGAAGATTTTGTGCATGGGATGAAGTTTCAGAACGCGGTTTGATTAGTCATTTGCCTTTGGTCAGGTGATTAAGTTTGCGGTACATGGTCATGTATTACGGCATGACCTTGTCATGTGGATTCATCAGTCATTCTGTTGAAAAATTGGGGTTCAGATGTAAGAATGGTATTTGCGTCATTGATTTTGGTGACATGAATTTGTCATTCTTGCTGTGCCACAGGTGAAGTTTTGCACGGTTTCCTAGTTGGACTTGTTCGTGAGAGTCTACATGAATCTTGCACTGTCAATTTCTGTTGGTCATTTTTCACTGGTGTGGTCAGCTCAAAATTTAGACAATAGTTTAACTTTGCATTATCGGTCAAACTACAATGGTTTTTCTGGTGGTTAGTTTTTGTAAATTTGATTGAGGCATTTACTGAAAATCCATGGCCTGAAGGCTAGAGTTCAATTTAGTAACTTTTGGACTTCGCCCTATTTCATTGTCAAGTTCACCTGGCTATTGCCTTGTAGTTATTGCTCGAGGGATTAGCTGGTGCTTACGGCGAGTGTGGGGTTTTCTCACATTTGTTTGAAATTTTTGCTAGCCATGGCATGGAACATTCAAATTTGAGTTTCAATAAATTTGCTAATATACCGGTACCTAGTTTATTTTGGAATTGGCAAAAATTTATCATTCAGCTTGGCTACTAACTTCGTAGCATTTGCGTGAGGTGTTGCATGAAGCTGTTTGCTTACTGTAAGTAAATTCTGTTATAAAAAAACAATAAATAATAAAATATATCTGAATAGGCACACTCAAACGAGTTGACTGCGGTAACGCGTGTGCATTTGGCTCATAAGTCTTTCATTCTTTCTGGAGTGGAAACTCACTGAGTGTGAGTAATTGACACTACTGCCTATTTCTGTTTCATACAGAAAACAGAATTTAGTGTACACTACCATTGCTGTCAAGTTGGTTGACCGGTAAATTTTGAGTTGCACATTTTATTTCTCCTGCAACTTGGTTGGAATTTATTACAGCTAGATTTGTACCGTTGAAGGCAAGTCTGGTTGATAGTATTTTGACAAATCAAGTAAGGCAGGTAAATCTATTTCATGGTAGCCATTTTGGAAGTGAGTATTGCGGGTTATTGAATATTTTAATTTGCATTTGTGTGGAGTCTCGCAATCCACACCATGATAGAACTGGTACCAGTAGACGTATTTACAGCCCACATTGAACAAGTCCGGGAGAATTCATTGATGGAGAATTCTCTTATTACTGGGGTAGATGTTTCCAGTTGTCCCGAGTATGTTTCGGAATGAATTAAGAAACAGGCAGGGGAATTGCGAACTGAAATGGAAAATCACATACAAAATTTGAGGGGGGGGGAGGGAATCTGTTGTTCAGAGTCTCTCTCAGAGCTTAAGAGAATGTGTTAACAGGATCGGTCAGCTGGTATCCAACGACGTTGAATATGTTACCAAAATCGGTGAGCTGGTATTTAGTCAGAAGAAGCTCTCCGGGATGTTGACACAATGTGTTGATAAGGTTTGTAAATTGGAGAACTTGGTGGGAGCGGAATTGAAGGGATGGAGATATTAGGGGCAGGGTGGCCAACCTGGGTGAACAACTGGGAATGATTATGACAATGATGCAAGGCCAGGGGACTAGTCCAATGGTTAGAGGGGTGGGGGATGATGCTAGTTCAGTGCAAACTGGTGGCGGTGCTGTTAGGCTGTCAACGAGTAATGTTGAGCAGAAAAATTTGTCTGTGGTCAATGTGTTGCAAACGCTGGGATTGGGGGTGGGGAATGCAATGTTGATGAGGGTACGAAGCATGCAGATTATACGGATGTAGGGATGGTGAAAGCTTGTGAGGGCTCAGGGCATCATCAGAGGGTGGAACACCCTTCTGTGCCCATCTCTGACCCTTTCGTTCCTTCACATAGTAAGGCTGGGGAGGAGCAGAAAGGTAGCCATTCCTCTCCATTCATTATTTTGGCATTGCACCTGGTCAGGATACAAGGGAGATAATTTAATTTGGCCAAATGTTTCGCGGCCTATCTGGCAACATAAAGCGAGTTTGAGATCGCGTCGACTTCTCCGTGGTCCTCCAGCAGTGCGCTGGTGTAGCCGTAGCACTTTAACACCAGGTGGCCGGAGCCCCTCAGCGTCACATGGAGAAAGACCCCAAAACTATTCAGGAGGCGTTGACATGTGTGAAAGCCTCACTGTATAATCATCAAGATTTGAATGTAGCAGGGGTCCGTCTAGTTTCCACAGAACTTAAGTCTGTGGGTGGGGATATTTTACGGGAGGGTCGGGGTGAGTCTCCATTGAGTTTTGTTAATTCTCCCAAGCTACCGGTAGAACGTGAAGCCCTTATTAACAGAGTTACCTGTTACTCGTGTGGGAAAAATGGGCATAAGAGCTTTCGATGTCCCCAAGTACGGTGCCATCTTTGTCGCCAATTAGGACACATAAGTCGAAGTTGCCCCGTTCGCACTAATCTTGATAGGTTGGTTACCACGGGAGCACCTGCCTCGTCGACTGCTGCCGTTAGAGGCATTACCGTGTCTGGGGCTCGGAAGGGGGCATTGGTAGTTCCGATCAGGGTCGGGTCGGTTCCAGTGAGTACTATAGTGGATACTGCTTCTCAGGTTACATTCATGAGTCCGGACATATTTGAAAAGTTAGGGCTTACAGGGCTGTCATCCACTCCAATTAAGCTAACTGGTGCATTTCAGGATACGGCCAGTATGGGAATGTTAGTTCGACATGTTTCCCTTTCCGTTACAGGGTTTAATTGCTTTGGAGACATGATTGTGCTTCAGGATTTGTTGCTGGGCTCGGACTTTCTGACCGCTTACGGCTGTGTTGTTGATTTTAGGAAGAAGGCCCTGGTCATTGGGAACATGGGGGCTCCTGCAGTGAATGCTAATGCATGATGACCGGTTTGGACAGTGCCTTAGTTTAGTTCTCTTTTAGCATTGGTAATGTTAGGGGGCAATGCAGATTGACAGTAGGCATTGACATGTTGTGCCATCTAGCACATCTTGATTTTGATGTTGGTGATGTCTTTGTATTTTGATGTAGGTGGTTTGATGTGTAGGTTGGGTTTTGGTTTTTGGGGGGAAAGACAAAAACTGATGAAATGTCTGACAAGAAATCTGTGATATGTGTGGATGTTGATTAATGATGTGGGGTGTTGGATAATGGTGTGTTGGTTGATTTGTGATGTGTGGGCCTATATTTTAGAAGGATTATTTTTGGCAGATTGAGTGTTCAGTAGAGAGTGGTGTGTGTACCTATTTTAGAACAGTTTGTGTGTTGGGAGAAGCGTGTTGGAAAAATGTGTAATGTGTGTTGTGTAGCGGTGTGATGAAGGTATGTTCAACTTTTTAGGGGGTTAGGAGAACGGCTTGAGTGAAAGTGTGGAGTGGATGGGGTTGTGGAATGGTGGGTTGGGGTAAATTTTATCTTTGTGTTCAGCCCTCACGGTTGGCCACATCATTCGGCAATTGTTACATGGTGTTAAATGGAAGTTACTTGGATGCTACATGAGTTTTTGCCGAGGAGAGTTGTGCGAATTGTGATTTAACAAGGGGAGAGAATGACGGGGCAATCCATGTTGGAGACACAGGGCCAGGGAGTTTGTGGCCACAGCGCAGCCTGTGTCTTCACAATGGAAGCACCAGTGAGATATACACCGGTGTTTGTCATCCCGGTTCAAATTTAATGAATCAGGGTCTGAAATAACAGTTAGACATCAGACAAGCCTTGACCTTGTTTGGTAAAGTGCTCGCTGTGAAGCACTATGTCTGATCAAATTCGGGGATTATTTTGGATATGTTCATTCGGACCCTGGCTAATTGATCATTGGCAATGCGGTAACATTAGCAACGCAGTGCACATCAGCTCAATGGATTCCGATGTTCCTTCTGGTCCTGCAGCTTCATCCACATGTTGAGTTGACGTGTTAGCGGCACCTTGTGCACGGGTGTCTCACATGCCAGTCCCTCAATTTAGAAGAGTCTGGCAGTTATTTCTATATATTGTAGCCAGTCTGTCAATTTAACAAGGACTGATAGGTTTTCAAACTGAGCAAGCTCCCAACGAGTGCTGACAGTCTGACAGTTATTGCCTTTAGTCAAAACTTGATAGACTGTCTGATATAATCAGCCCCTCAATTTAGGAGAGTCTGGCAAGTAGTTCCTTAGTCAGTCTGTTCCTTGACAGGCTGTATAGCGTAGCCAGTGTATCAATTTAAGAGGGGTTGATAGATAATAAAATAGAGTGAACCCTTAATTTATGAGGGGATGGGGATGCTTACCAGGTTGAGGGGAAAGGTATATTCCAGAGCGAGTTGGATTGGTACCAAAAGTGAACCAGTTCGCTCCAGCTCCTTTGGGTCTCCTTGGGGAAAGTAGAGGTCTGCTGATAAATCGACCTGAGGTTTTGGGTTAGAGATCAGCTTCTTTGATCTGGGGTTGGATACTTTATTGTCGGACAAATTTTACGCAGATTGTTCTTAGGGTATGTCCGGTTTTTAGAACAGTTCGAGTTTTAGGTACGGTTCCATATTTTTATGGGATGTTTTTATCATTGGGAATACTGGAGTTTTAGACTCTGTCAGTCGCTGGTATGCCCTTCCACGAAAAGAAAAGGGAGGGAGAAAGGTGTAGTGAGAATAGCTTTTCTCACTGTCTCGTCAGTTTAATGTAGGGGAGACAAGTACTTTATTATAGAGTTGTCTCCCCTCTTTCTCCCCTTGGTAGAGGGCGCTGATTGCCCAATAGCCAATGAGGGTAACTCGCGGGCTGGGTAAAGAAGTCAGAGAAGAGACAGACCTTGGACTGACAGGCTGCTTCTCTCGGGGAATAACCGGTGAGTAAGCCTGCCCACTATACTGGCTAATACCTCTGTAGCTGTAATTACTACATTATAGTAAAGTTTTTGCGGAGAAAGTAAAGTACATTCGAAAAATCTGACCAAAAAAATCGACCATCAAAGCGGCCATCTTGGATGGTTTTAAGGCTTAAAGCCTGTTGCTACCATTGAGGTGGGAGGCGCATTTTGTCTCAATAAATAGGATTTCCTTGACATATAACAAAGCCTGATTACCCTCATGAACTTTGTAAAAGGGAAAAAGAAGGTATTAAATGTAAAGCACATTCTATAATATGCCGGCTCACTGGCAGAAAGCAATGATTCGCATTATTAATCTACCGTCTGTGTACTGTTAATCTTGAACGTAAATCAGTTATTTACACAATATATTGTTTTCCGTAATTCGCACAGACAGTGAACAAAGACAAAACACTTGGAATCACGTGACATATTGAATTAGACCTTAAATCGGCATCTTTATCGGTGAACCTGATACTAGATCCCTCTAAAATATGAATACATGCACCACACTTTGATTTTTCTGACATTTGGAGAACTGCGTATCCAATCGAGTGTCCGACAACTGAGCCTTTTCTAGAATTTTCTTTAAATCTGGAGTCTGTGTTTTACAGTTGATAATGGTCGAGTTCGAGAATATCATTCTTCCTTGTAGGGCCATTATTCGACGTACTTAAGGTATTGATCATAATTAGGAAAACATTGGTATTGTTAGGGCTGTAGGTGATGACAAAAGGACTCAAGTTTTTACTTGCATCTTATTGGGATGGCTGTCTGAGTTCACAAATCGGAAGTGCGGCTGCTTTCCTAATCATTTTATCTATAAGGCCTTCCTTATAGATATTCCTCAGATAAGTACTGACAGAGGTCCCAGAGTTGATAACGAGAATATCTTAAAAATGGTATGTAGCTGTAATTTTCTTCCATAAGTGCATGTAAAGACCCGACAGGTTCGTTTACAAAGGGCCAGAAAGTGACGCAATCATCAAGATATCTTTTCCACATTTCTCTGAATTCAGTGCCAAAGCAGATTTAACTTTTTTGTAAATCAGTACAGGGCATTTTTGTGCCCGTGGCAGTAATCATAGCCGTCTCCAAACCCTGCATATAGTGAGTGTTATGGAAACAAAATTATGTCTTGTACAGATTGAGTTTTATGCTATCTAAGATGAATTCGTTAAAGTATCGTCATGAAGAGTATCTGGATGTTAAACGAGCCAGTAGTGAATATGTTCTAATCCCAAGTCATTGGGGATACTGCTGTATAGGCTGTGAGCATCGAAAGTGGGCATTTTAGTATCAATGTTCACTTTAGTGTGCAAATGAATAAAAAAATCTAAATCTTCTTTTACATAACTTTTAACGTGTTTGAGAAAATTTCTCGGCAATATATCGCTAATCATTTGCGTAGGGGATGACGGGTCTAAATCTGAGATCCATCAAAGTGGCTGTAGGATATAAACATATTTTTTTTATAAATTGATGGGGTCTGTGATCCATAATTAAATACTATATAAATGTATTCTTGCTTACCGGCATGAAGGGCAGAGATAAAATACACCGACAGAAGAAATATTCGTAGAGAAGCCATCTCTTGGACTTGTCTCATTGGGCTTCTGCTACCCAAGTACTGTTCGGATGACAGAGAGAAACTCTTTTGTCCCCAATAGATCATGTAGACAGCTAAAAAAGAAAATTCTGATGTTGAACAATTACAAGTTGAACAAAACATATAATGACAGTGAAAGTTACGTTCCATTCGAGTGCAGAAGTAAAACGAGTAATTAGGTGTCGGTTGAACGCAAGGGAATTCCCCTAATTTCCCTGACGTTATATGCCTATCCATCATAGTCGTGATGTTCCGCTTGACTGGCTCTTCACGCTTCAGTGCTGCAACCAAGCGCATTACACCGATCTGGTTTGCAACTTCTCCCGAAAATAATCCGTCAGACAGTAGTCAGCGGGCGTCCATTAATCAGCTGCGTCCATAGCTTAATGACCGAATTCGTATTGGAGCGATATGCACGAAGTGGGAAAAATTGCCGACGTCTGACGACTAAAAAGCATATGACTCTAAAGTAAAGCCTCCCTCGGAACCTAACATTCAGACCCGAGAATACCGTGGATTCTCGGACATAGCCTTAGTATCTCAGCCGCTCTTTTATTGCGATTGATTATGATTGTCACGTTTTGATTATGATTGTTCATTTTATCACCATGGAGATATATAATACATGATATTCCAACGGGCTGATTGGAATTAGACACAAGTTACGAAACGCAGCGCCAGAGATCTTGCATGCTGCGATCGTATTTTGCCGTCAATGTGCGATATTTATCACAGAACTTGGAAAACAGTGAATGGAAGTGCTTGGTGGTATAGCCCTGTTTGGCAAGCTTCTGCAATAATATTCTGTGAGGCTGATTAAAGTCGCCATAGTCGGCAAATAATGTAGCAAATGCTGCCAGTCTAGATATGTATACACCGTATGCAGGTCCTTTGCAATCCAGAAATGGGTAAAGTATTATGTTAAAATTGTAATCGTCTCTCTCGTCGTCGAGTCGACGTAAGAGAAAGCCCTTATCATTCTTGTAGCGGTATAGGACCAGATGTGATGCTCCATCTGGGCTACCAGTGATTTCCTTCATATCTCGTGCAGGGGGAGTGTGTATATTCTTCAAAGTGTGTCTAATATAGAGATTATCCAGTAATAGATCTCCTATATAACGTTTGGTGAATGAGAAGGAAATGATTTTGGAAAGTTTATCTTTTTGACAATTTCTACATTTGGGCGTATTCATACGAGAACAGAATCAGGCCTGCCAATAGTGGTGTACAATTTGTACCCATTTGAATGTCAATACGCTTTTGATCAATGGTATTCCAAGTAGATATTGCTAATACGAAATTCAAGCAATTTTATAAGCAATGAAACATTCCAAGAATGATATCCTTCACATGCAGCAGAACTGAAGAAAGGCTTATGGCTCCTTACATTAACATAGCGGTGACCAGTTTTCTTGACCATTGATATTATTAATGAACTCAGGTGTCCGAGAAATCCCAAGTAGATCCATGGCTATACCGTATATGTCCTTTGCTATGAGTTTTTCATTAAGACCAATTTTTCATATTTTCATATTGTGACGTTCGAGCGGTCAGAAAACGTCTATCCTTGCGGTGTACACGAGACTTGAGGCGGCCTGGTCTCAGGCCCCTGTGACAAATTATCAGGCTGATGTGAACGCAGTCTCGTATGACTGGAATTGGCCAACGAGGAAGGTCCGATTCAACCTGTCACCTTGTCTGGATCGAGGAGGTAGGATGGGGGGACCTGTAGAAACAACCAAGGCAATTATAAAGTAATAATATTGTATTCTGCTATGTACACAGCTCTGTACGCGCACAATACCTGTAATAAAGATCCCTACTCTAGAGATAGTTATCGTTAAGTGTTATCTTTATCTTAAAGAGAAAGACTAATAATATACAATATATACATGAGACCCTATCTATGACGCGTCACGGCCCGGTCTCGTTCAGACTGGCTCTTGTCGTGGTATGGTACGGCGTCTCTGGTTCCTCTCCGGTCGTAGGCGTAGCCCCGGACTGTATGGAATGTCTACCGTGTCTAAGATTACACGGCCCAGTTCATCTAAGCGTTATTAATCGTCTCTGGAATCCTCTCCGTATCACTGCCTCTCCTGCATGATGATTACAATTTCGACATCGTAAACTATCCCTTTTTGGATAGTAATATTCCAGTGGGACCTACATATGGCGTATACATATCTCGCTTAGTAGCATTTGCTAGATCCTGTGTTAAATGTGATGATTTTAACCAACGTCACAAAACATTGTTGCAGAAACTTATAAAACAGGGCTATTCCACCAAGCGCCTCCACTCAAAGTTTCTCAAATTTGGCGATACATATCGCATGCTGATAGCAAAATACGAACGTAGCGTGCAAGATCTATGGCGCTACGTTTCGTAACTTGTGTCTAATTCCGCTTAACCCGGGGCTAGGGGCCGTATGAACCCATGTACTTCAAGATCCTCATGGTACTCATATGAACAGTCACAATCAAAGCGTGACTGAGATACATCTTTTTTTTAGATGACGACTCTATAACGAATATTATGGATTAAGAATACTGATCAGCGATACGGATTTGATATTTTTGGAACATCATGATGTCTTGCCGGCATCAATGAAAACTGTTGACCGCTTCTCTCTTGCAGGAAACAAGCTTATGTTTATATATACTATGATTGTCTTTTTGAATTTGGTGCTAATACTGTTATATGGAATATGAAATAGGTCTTTGGATTATGGACGCGGATATTCTCTAATGGACGACGGCTGGATTATGAATGACGGACTAGACGCTTGTAATCAGATACTGTGCGTGTTAGTATCTATTATCCCCAAGCTATGGCTTAGCTCTCGGCTTTCCAACCCTTCGGCGGATGATTCTGCGCTGTTTCGGCAGTCAATTCGGCACTTTCGGCACATTCGGCGCATTTGCGGCGATCCTGTCTCTGTGCTCTCCCGCACGATATTTACCCGCCGATTGTCTGAGACAGAATGCCGAACGTCCATTCCGTCCGTCTTATATAGGCTCTGGCTCTCAGAATCCATCGCGCGCCCAAACATGGCAGCCCTCATAAAACGAAAGTATAGACTCAGGCGGTGTTGGTTTTCGTGTCAGATCAACAGAGTTCGACTTCTCTCGCCCGGTTTCGATGCAAGATGCGTGTCAGGGATATTTACACGTCCCTCGCTGAAAGTTTCAGCGCACAGTTAATACAGGTAAGTCGAATATCCACCATTCTCGGTCCATTCACAATGCTATTTAGAATGTCAGCGTAGAACGAAAATGACATTCTCCAGGTCACGGGCATTTTCGTCACAATATGAACAATTGTGGATAATAGTTTTATGTTCAATAGTTTTTGCAGGGAACATATCTTGGGGGAACTATATGTTTGCCCCAATTTCTCTCTCTTTCTCTCTCTCCTGTAAAGGATAGCGAGTATTACAAGGACAAGTTTCTGGAACTGTCGAACGATAAAACTTTTGAAATCGAAATCGAGCCAACCTAAATTTTAAAAGATCTTCGGAAACTTATTTGGGAACAGGAGAAGATTCTAACTAAAAATAACGAAATAAAATATCCGACGGGATTCGAGTCAAAATCTCGGCATTTTTATTCTCTGCCTGAAATTACAACACATACAAGGGAAGTGGGAAGAGGTACCGACATACTGACAGTGTCACATGGCTTCACAGTATAGCCTTCCGGTAAACCTATTCTAAAGCACATACCAAGAATCTAACGATTCGTGATATGTGTTGTATCTCAGGTACGCTTTTATTGTACCTGTTCATGTGGCAACTTGGATGATATGACCACACGGCCCCTAGCACCGACATAAGCGGTATTAGATACAAATCTAGAGAGCTATGATGGAAATGCTCTGACAACTCGTATATTGGTAACTGGTGAGCTGTTTCGCTGTGACAACTCGTACACTGGGGATTGGTGAGCTGTATCTTCGTCAGATGAAAATGACGGCATTTAACACAAAAGACTAGTCTGTAAGGCCCGATGTCGATCCAGCTTTAACTTCCCACAAATGCCAACATATATCAAATTACAAGCGTCTAGTCCGTCATTCATAATCCAGCCGTCGTCCATTAGAGAATATCCGCGTCCATAATCCAAAGACCTATTCCATTTTCCATATAACAGTATTAGCACCAAATTCAAAAAGACAATCATAGTATACATAAACATAGGCTTGTTTCCTGCAAGAGAGAAGCGGTCAACAGTGTTCAATGATGCCGGCAAGACATCATGATGTTCCAAAAATATCAAATCCGTACACTGGGGATTGGTGAGCTGTATCTTCGTCAGATGAAAATGACGGCATTTAACACAAAAGACTAGTCTGTAAGGCCTGATGTCGACCCAGTTTCAACTTCCCACAAATGCCAACATATATCAGAGACCAAAAGGTCTGTACAGCGGGCGAACCTCGGGGACGAAACGTCCACCAGCAGAATCTCGCCATATACAGGTAAAAATTACAACACATATAAGGCAAGTGGGAAGAGGTGCCGACATACTGACAGTCACATGGCTTCACAGTATAGCCTTCCGGTTAACCTATTCTAAAGCACATACCAAGAATCTAACTATTCGTGATATGTGTTGTATCTCAGGTACGCTTTTATTGTACCTGTTCATGTAGCAACTTGGATGATATGACCACACGGCCCCTAGCACCGGCAGTAGTATAGAAAACACGGAAAAGGTCACATTTTGCCGGGGGAGGTAACTCTTGGTGGCGGTAGGTGGCGTTGTGGTTATGGATTGCATCAGCATTGGCTGGATGCCAACATTTTTGTCCCCACCGGGTAAAATTTAAGGGGATACTTCTTGGGGAGGAAAACTACATCCAACACAGAAGAGTTCCAATGGGGAGGTAACTCTTGATGCACTTTTGTGATTTTTGTCAAATGCCGGATTATCTTCCCTGATTCGAACATTTGCATATTAAAGCTATACGAGAAAATGCCTGTATGGGGCATGGATGGTCCGATCGGGTCGTATGAGGTATCATTGTGAAGCTTATGTGAAGGGGCATCTGATGGGTTGGGTGCGGGGTTGAAATTCTGCGCATGCGCGGTGGACCCAGTGTATGGAAATACACGTTTTGGGAGCTAGGGAGCCACTAATGGTCCGATAGGGTCATATGAGGCATCAATATGAAGCTTATGTGAGGGGGCATCTGATGGGCTGGGTATGGGGTTGGAATAGCGTTATTCTGCGCATGCGCGGTCGCCAAAGGGTATGGAAATAGCCGTTTTGGGATCTAGGGAAGCCGCTATTGGGCCGATGGGGTCGAGTGAGGTATTAATGTTAAGCATACATGAGGAGGCATCTGACTGGACTAGTGGTTCGGGCGTTGGCACCATTCTGCGCATGCGCAAACAGGGAATTGTGGGTAAAGGGTATGAAGATAGACGTTTTGGGATCTAGGGGAGCCCCTAATGGGCCGAAAGGGTCGTGTGATGTGTCAATGTGAAACACACATGAGGGGGCATCCGGCTGGACTAGTGACTTGGCCGTTGTCACCATTCTGCGCATGCGCAGACAGGGAATTGTGGGAAAAGGGTATGCAAATAGACGTTTTGGGGTCTGGGTTGGCCACTGGTGGTCGAGTCATATGAGGTATCCATGTAAAGCATTCGTGAAGGCGCATCCGATGAGGTGGGTGACACGTGGAACTGACGTCATTCTGCGCATGCGCAGTAGACCAAGTGTATGTAAATAGACGTTTTGGGATCGAGGTGAGCCCTTAATGGGCCGATGGAGTCGTATGAGGTATCAGTGTGAAGCACGCATGAGGGGGCATCTGACTGGACTAGTGGCTCGGGCGTTGTCACCAGTTTGCGCATGCGCAGACATGGAATTGTGGGAAAATGGTATGGAGATAGACGTTTTGAGATCTAGGGGAGCCTCTAATGGGCCGATAGAGCCGTATGAGGTATCAATGTGAAGCACACATGAGGGGACACCCGTCTGGACTCGTGAACGCTAGGGCGTTGTCACCATTCTGCGCATGCGCAGACAGGGACTTGTGAGCAACGCCCGCCAACGCTAAGCTCAACGCTT